>VYZU01056837.1:32133-45298 GCA_013401355.1 Ceyx cyanopectus | reverse complement strand
AAAATCAATTCAGAACTATTCTTCTTGTACGTTTAAAAACACACTGGTCAGGAAAGATTGATGCTGTGATAAGTAACTTGATTGAATTGCTTCATTTTCAGGTATAGCAAATTCACCTTTTATCAAAGGAAACTTTTTTTCTAGGGGAAGAAACATGCCCAAGTATGCAATGCAGCTGCTATACTGTCAGCTGAACAACACAAGCATAGCACTGAATACGAGTTGAACTTGCTTCAGCTTAACACTTGTGAGAATCTGTGCTTGGGTAGGAGCTAGGGTTTTGCATTTTACCTGCAGTGACTTAAGTATCTCTGTCACTTATTTACAACAGCCCCCCTGGCCAGTCATTTTTACCAGAATAAGGGTTTTCCAAAGGAAAAAAAGTTGAACATTGCAGGCAGATGAGCCTAGGCCTGCCTAGCCCCATGATCAGCAGAGCAGTGTTGTGGGCTACACAACCAGGTGGTGCAGTTGCAAATACCTGTGGCCTCTTCTCTCACACCATAGCTGGGGCTTTTTTTCCTTTTTTCCCCCCTCTTAATGGTTGCTTCATGCCTCTTCTTTCTTTTCTTCTTCTTCCAGGAAGCTAAGCCTATTAAAAAGAGCTAGATATGAAAATTAGTTTTTCTAAGCATGTGCTAGAATTGCAGGAAGACTGTTCTGTGGAGGGGCAGGCAAGCCCCACATGAGCCCAAATGCAAGGAGGAAGCATCCATCTTGTGATTAGCTTTGAGGGAATTCTTGTCTGGGAGGCTTAAGTAAATACACCAAAGTGAAACAGACTCCTTGAGTAAATGCTGCACGTAATTTTAGCCATTTTTTAATCATATTCTTAATTCCTGTATTTCTCAGAGGCCATGAGCTCAGGTGGTAATTGAAGTCCTGAAATCATTTAGTAGACATGCAAAGCAAGAAACGTCATGGATTTGCATTTTAAGCAATGATTTATATTAATTTTATGTACGTTGCTTGCAGCACACAGGGAATTAAACCCCAGCCCTAGCACCATTTTCCTCGTGAACATCTGTTTGCTGTACAGCAGATTTTTCTCCCATGGCCTAGGCTTGACGTGGGACAATTGTGGCTGCACATATGAGAACAAGCACACAAAATAGGATTAAGGAATTTTCTTTCTCCACCGGATGTATTTAGCAGAGATGAATAGCTGACCTCTGAGGAGGCTAAAGTGGGATAGCTGCTTAGGGAGATAAGCAGTAGCTGTGCTGCATCATGTTAAAGAAGCAGCAAGAATTTTGTGCCAGAGCCTAAGTGTGCAAGGATTTTTCTGCCCACCCCCCACCCCCCCGAAGTTAATAGCAAAGTGCCTTGATGAAAGCAGAGACAAACTAGTCTGGGACCCTCACAATTTTTATATCAACTACCTGGGTTTGTTCCTAAGATAAGCATACTTTGAAATATATATGGTGTTATATTTTTAATGTTGATTACTAATTAAAACTCACTGATTTCCAAAATAGCATGTAAATGCCTCTTCACTGCCTTCAGTCTGAGATGCAGGCACAGAGTTGATGTGTGATTGTCCTCAGAGAGCTCTTTTATACCCTGTCAAAATCTTACTTGCTTTAATGAGTTAGTTACTTAAGAGCCCTCTTACAATGCATTTTCCTGATGGTAATGCAGCTTTCAGAGAGGTAGCTGAACCTGGACATGCTTAGTCAATTTTAGAAAGGGAATATATACATCAAGGGTTTGTCTCAGTAATTGTTCAATGCTTTTAAAAAATGGTCAAATTCTGACACAAATGGAATAAGAAAAGATGCTAGAAAATACACTATTTTACCTGTGTTTACTTGACAGCATGCAATCTTGGCATGGCCAGCTTTTTTTTCCAACTTTTCCATGAGAATGCACCAGTGATGAGTAATTACTCATCCTGAGGAAACAAATTGGAAATAAATCCCTGTTCATTTTGGCATTGATACCTTTAAGGTGGTCGTGCTTTTGTTCTTAAGTATCATGCTTTGTGGACACGTCAGGAAAATGTCAAGAGTACTGGAAACTGATCCTGTATTCTTTTTATTTTTTGAATGACACTGTAATGCAGTGTGAGAGTTGACTGACTGGCATAAGGCAGGCAGCTTTCCAGGTACCAGCTGCTAATGTGCAGTAGTGCTGAAGTATTAGCAGCTAGCTTTTGGGAATTCAAACCCAAGGGTAAAAATAAGATGTTAAACAATTTCTTTTTAGCATTTTTGGTCTCAGGAAGTCCTACTAATTGATGAGCAAGACCTACCTGTTTATAGAAGATTGTCCTTCCAGCTAAATGAGCTCATGTTGTAATGGCTCCTTTTTTCACTAGTAAAAACTAATCAGGGTAATAGGCTTGTTATGTTTTGTTGCTCCTTTCAAAGATTACAAAAAGGTAGGGTTGGTTTTTTCTTTTGTTTTTTTTAATGAAAATGTGCTTGTAGGATAGGAGCCAGCCTTCTGCTGCTGACTGTTAATGTGGAGGAGGGAAAGAAAGGTGACTTAGGGATAGTCTGTCTCAGGAGCTGCCTCCTGTGAGGAGCCAGGTTGTTAGTTCTGCAGCAGTCATTGGGAGACATGGGACAAATCACGTGAGAGAGAAACTGGAGCATTCTTGTTACCAACAGCAGAATTAACAATTACTTTACAGCTGTGCTGTCACAGCCCACCAGGACCTTCCAGCTCCATGTTAGTCATGCTCCTCTGGCCTCAGCCCCAGAAGTTGTTCTCCAGGGTCTGGGGATTTTGGGGACTTGGTAGCCAAGCATGTCTGATGAAACAGACATGTTTGCTTTGTAGAGGGGATATCTCAAAGCCTGTCCACAAAAGCTGATGTGAATGTATGAGAGGTCTGTGCATGGAGGGAGAGAGGTGAGAGCAAGTGGAGGACAGCAGCTCCCCCCCATCCCAGAGCCTGCTGGACTCCCTCACCACTGTCCCACCCAGGGAGTGACCTGCATGACAGAGGGCTCCTCTCATCACTGTGTTTGTTCAGAGAGCTCCTGGAGGTCCTGCACTAGGAAGGAAGTAGATGCTCTAGAGAAGGTTACTGTGGTGAATCTTCATCGTTTCCCCTCCTCAGAGATGACCCCTAATCCTATAGAGAAGGTGAAGGTGCAGCTGGTACACAGGTGGGCACAGATGCTGGCTGAGTTATGCCATGCTACAGCCCAGGACTAGGAGAGCAGAAAGGTAGAAGGTGGCTGATTGCAAAACAGTGTACAGTTTATGATATATGGAATCATAGAATCATTCAGATTGGAAGAGACCTTCAAGACCATTAAGCCCAACCCTTCTATATATGCATATTACTGTAGCCAGCTCCCATCCTGCTCAACAGGATGTTTTGCCTATGCTAGGTCTAAGACATAGTTGAGGCCCTGTGGCTTTAAATCTCATCCTCTGTGCTGAGCTTCACAGCAAAGGGTAATTTGCAGCAGAGGGATGGTTACATTTTAATTAATCATCAGATTTAGCTGTGTTACCAGGTGAACTCTGTGTTGGGCTGAAACCACCAGGTTTGGGATAGAGAACCAACTAAAAAGCATGAGCTAGTACCATGAGTTGGTTACTTGCAACGGATGTGCTTTAATGGTCATAACATTGAGTAGCACTTAAGTAATAAATATTTGATTATGTAAGAGAGATGGATGCAGGAATCTTCAAGTAAAGGACATGAGAGAGATCAAGGTAAGGTACAGAGAAATAACAAGACAGAGGACAAAAATAGCATGGTAACCTTGGAGCAGTTGACAATTATGTTGTTGCAGCTGAAAGCAGAAATTTGGCCTTAGTCTTTCAGACAAAATAGCAAAATCC
This sequence comes from Ceyx cyanopectus, assembly GCA_013401355.1. NCBI lineage: Eukaryota > Metazoa > Chordata > Aves > Coraciiformes > Alcedinidae > Ceyx > Ceyx cyanopectus. Next base: position 41,491 of record VYZU01056837.1, on the reverse strand, counting down.
CACTAAAGTCTTCATGTGCTGCAGGTGATGTTACATTTTCTGGGTCAGACTCTTACCACTGATACCAACATAAATCTAAAGAAATGCTGCCAGGATTTCTAACCCAGAGTTTATCTGGGTGCTATAAGGCCTGTTATTTTCACCTCCTTTACACTCTTACCAAAAGGGGAATTTGGTAGCAAGAGCTAGAACCAAAAAACTATTGCCAGTACCTTGTTATTACTGGGTAACATGCAGTGATCTCCACGTTATTTTCTTGCTCAGGGTGTCAGGTTTCAAAAGCCCTCATTGCCATTTAATGAATAGGTTAGTAAAGAATGAATATTTAGCTTTAATAATGCAGGGTTTGGGGTGTTTGTTGTTTTTTGTTTAATCAAGGTAGAAAATGCTAAATTAGTTCTGTGCAGTGTCATGAGCACAGTCATAAAATGGATAAATGGGAACCAGTTAATACAATTTATTTGGACTTATACAAGGCGTTAGAAGCCCTCAATAAAGGAACTTATCTAAAGAAAGTGTTTGGTGAGGCTGGAAGGTGTGTAGCAGCTCACTGTGGCAAAAGGCTCTAGGTTACTTCAGAGATACCTCTTGTACTGACCATCTCTATCACATGAGCTATTTAACTTCTGTGTGTTGGTCTGGGAACTTGCCCCTTTTCATTAGCTTAATCACATCATTAACTCTCCTTTAGCCTGGGAAAGAATTTGAAAGGAGGAGGCATATCTGGCCTTGCAGCTGTTTGGATCTGGGGTTAACAGGGTAGAAGTGTCCAGAAAAGACCATTGGAGCATCAAGCAATGGATGATCAATCAGGGGGTGCCTTATTAAAAAGAGACCTTGGGGGTTCCTCTGGCACAGCCAATGCTGAGAGAAAATTTTAATAGCTGGAGAATAAGTCAGATTTTCTGACAATTCATGTTTCTTGAACATCACTGAACACAGTTATGTCTTAAAAATTATCTTCTCCTCAGGATGGTCCTCTAATGAAACAGGGAAAAAGTGAGACCATCCTTAGGGAATATATGTTTCTATTAGTTACTGGAAGAGGTCTCACAGTGTGGGGAGTTCTAGGCACTAGAAGGGGTCCCCCAGTGCTGCAAGCAGCAGGGTGAGGGTGTTTCTGGAGGAGAAGAAATAGCCATCAGAGGAAGCAAAGACTGAGCAAGACAGTATGACCAAAGCAGCAAGGTAGAGAGCACCAAGAGCAAAGCTTCCCAGTGTGAGAAGACCTGACTCTAAGAATTTTGCTGCATGTCTCTTAGAGTTACAGAACAGACACATTGGAACAAGCTTAGATCCAATTGTTTTTTTCTAAAGTTTGTGAGAGGTGAAGTGATTAATTGTATAAAGTAACTTTCACATGAGCAGAGCCCTAAAATAATTCAGTATTTCCTTTGGAAAATGCTTTCCCTTCTGTTGACTCATCCTTAAGAGAAGAAAATAGTGAAGGTCCTCTCTCCTCTAGAAACATAAGGGATCTGAGGTTAACACAAGGAGCTATGAAGGAGGGTGCAGATGGAGCCTCCACCAAGCAGAAGTGGAGTAAACAAACCACCCATCAGTTGTCACCCACTAATAATCAGATCTAGGGCTACTTTGTGGTTTAGGGAGGGCCACAGCACTGGCATCTGGTTTTCTGTAGGTATTCTTTTTTCTTTTCATTTCCTGCAGGAAGGGCTCAAGCAGAATTTGGCAACAGCACATAGATGTGGTACAGAAATTTTGTCCCTGGTGTTAAAACCACAATGATTCTGCTCCCTGACAAGCAAAAGGGGAGGAAAGAACAGCAGCACTTGCCCACAAATTTTGCAGCAGGAATCTCAATAGCCTGTGAGAGACATAAGAGTCTTTTCCCAGTATTGTATTTTACTAATATTGATGAAATAAAGCAGATATATTCAGTGGGTATAGAAGCATAAATGGTCATATTAGCTAGAAAGTTGGAACCTTAAACTTCTGGTCCTGTGTGGTAATTTGCCAAGTTTTTTTCCCTTGGTCAAAAGAAATGTAGTATCTTCAGCGGGAAAAATACTAACAACTTCCATTTGCAAGTGATGAACAAGATATCAGGACTTTCAACAGGATATAAGAGAGAGCATCTAATAAATCACTTTATTAGGTAAGGTTTAGAGCAGTCAAACCTAAAGGAGAGCTCTTCACTTGGGCTCATGTTCTGCATGAACTTTTCAGATGCTCATGTACTAGTAAATTAAACATATACAAGGCTTCCATAAGAAAGAAAGAAAGAAAGAAAGAAAGAAAGAAAGAAAGAAAGAAAGAAAGAAAGAAAGAAAGAAAGAAAGAAAGAAAGAAAGAAAGAAAGAAAGAAAGAAAGAAAGAAAGAAAGAAAGAAAGAAAGAAAGAAAGAAAGAAAGAAAGAAAGAAAGAAAGAAAGAAAGAAAGAAAGAAAGAAAGAAAGAAAGAAAGAAAGAAAGAAAGAAAGAAAGAAAGAAAGAAAGAAAGAAAGAAAGAAAGAAAGAAAGAAAGAAAGAAAGAAAGAAAGAAAGAAAGAAAGAAAGAAAGAAAGAAAGAAAGAAAGAAAGAAAGAAAGAAAGAAAGAAAGAAAGAAAGAAAGAAAGAAAGAAAGAAAGAAAGAAAGAAAGAAAGAAAGAAAGAAAGAAATCTATTTGGAGCAACTTGTTTCAAACTCTTTGGCTCCATCAGTTTTTTGAGTTCTGGATAGAGTGGCTCATTGAAGGCAGGTACAGAAAGTCTCTTCTCAGGGTCTCTTTTCCCAGGTACTCTGGAATATTCACTTTCTCTTAGGTGGCCTACCAAGACCTCCAGAGGTGTGTGAGCTACCTTTGTCACTGGGAAAGACAAAGGAAGGGGTAGACTATAGAAATGCCTCCAGTGTATTTAAGGTGTTCCTGTTCTCAGTGTGGACATGGGGAAGCAAGTCAGTAAACAGCTCTTGTTGTTCCAGGAATGTTATTGCATATGTTCTCATGTTAAGAAATTACACTTCAGAAAGTGGACTGTGGTGAGGAAACCATTTTAATGCCAAGGCTAAAGTCAAAGGCCAAATCAGCTCTCGGGGATCTTCCATTACTTGCAGAGTGCTCAGCTCAGGCATATCCTTGTGCAATGCTCCCTCTAGCCCCACCACTCCCAGCATGCAGATAAGTCCCCGACTGACCTGTCAAATGCAAATGATGATGATAAGTCTGGGTGATTCATGGCTAGGACATGAGAAGTGCTCTGTTCCCTGCTCGTACTGAGAGGCAATTAATGCAATTTGTGCTGTTTGGCTGAGTGAACAGTTTGAAATGAACCATTGAGCCATCTGTTCCTCCAGCTGACATCAGGCATGTCAAGAGTAGCAGTTAGCTTTTGCTGGGAAAGAAACATCTCGCTGTCATTAAGGAAAGTTCAAGAAAGGGGAGGGTGTGTTGGTCGGGGGGTTTTTTTGTATGTGTGTTTTGTTGGGTTTTTTTCTTACCATTCTACTATCTTTAAAACAAACTCATATTTCCTTGTGGCTCAAGCTACGTGCCCTGGAGACTTTTCTGGCTGCTAGTCAGGGTCTTGGGAGCAGGGAAATGGCTCCATTGAGCACTTTCTGCTCTGACTTTTTGCATGCTTTTGGTGGGAGAGGAAGATGCTCAACAGGGTCTGAGTTTTACATGATTGTTTTGCTCTTCCCTTGTTCTGTTCATCTCTGTAGGCATCTTTCTTAACCTGAGTGCTTCAAAAAATAGCCTCCCTTGAAAGCAGTTCTCAGGAGGGTTTTCAAAAGGTCTTTTGGAGATCATATTTTATCCCCTGCAATTATTATAAGATACCTGCTACAAGAAAAAAAATTCTCAGTAGTAGTAGGAAGACCAGGTTTGGGCCTGATTCTCAGTGGTGAAGACAAGTTTTCTAGAGAGGAAATGGGGTGTTTCATGCCCATTTGTTCTCACTGAAGTTATGAAAAACAGCTAGCTACTGCAGCTAAGGCTATAGGCACAGGAATAAGGTGAGTCTCAACACAGAAGACTTAAGCAGAATGTTTTAAGATTAACCAGTCCTGGTGGACTGTGCCCCTGAATACACCACGATGTGTTGCAGGATTTCTGAAAACTTGTGGGCAGGCAAAAAATACCAGAAGCTTGGGAAAAGAAAATACAGTAGCTGTCTTTAAGAGGTCTATAAGGGGAGGGGAGAGCAAGTCAGGGAATGATAATGCAGTTTGTGTCAGTTCAAAATTTTTAGGACAAATTCCCCAAAGAGTTTAAAAGCTCCTACAAGAGTTTAAAAGCTCCTACAAGAGAAGCAACTGATTAAAATGAAATTATATCACGCCAAGCTCATTTCCTTCTAGGAAAGAGTGGCCACTGATGCTCTCCATCTTGATTTGAGAGGCTATGGCAGTGTGGCACAACATCCCCCTTAGAACAGTTAGGGAAGCACTGAAAGGCCTGAGGGAGGGGTTTGATGTTGAGCTGGGTGGGTAGCATCCCTGGAGGACAGTGGTGGCAGCAGACATTACATCACAAGCTTTCCATTATAGTCTGTTCTAGAGAAAGTCTTTTAGTTGGTTTCTTAATAGCCACTGCTGGACAAAAGCCTATGCTTATTACATTTGCAAATGATAAGAAGCTTCAAGGTCTTTGAAGAACAAGATTTGAATTCAAGATGTTATCAACAAATGGAAAAAACGGCCAGAAAGCCCAAAAAAAAAAAANAAAAAAAAAAAAAAAAAAAGGAAGATCATGGTCTTAGGCTGAAATAAACAAATACACAATACAAGGCAACAAAATATGCTGCTTCACAAAAAGATCTGCAAAAACACTATAAGGTGATATTGTGGGTCACATTAAACAGGAGTCCACAGTATGATGATACTGAGGAAAAAATACATATTATTCAGAGTTGTTTACATTTATGGTACTTTTTGCTTTAGAACTTTGGAAGTAATCCATCCTATCTATTCAAAAATATCAGATCTTGTTTGGCCTGGAGTATCCATCTAATCTGGCTCACTGTACTCAGAGCAGGTGTGGGCCAATTAGTCCAGGACAGACTAAAAAACAAAAGAGATGACCAAAAAACCGAAATACTTAGGTCCTCAAGTGCAAAAAATTTTATTGCAGAGAGAAGGAACTTTGTAGTGAATAGGATAAACAAGGAAAATAAAGGTTAAAAAGTAGGAGAAACATTTTGATGGAGATGATAGGAAGGTACAGGAACTGATCACTCAGGGAGGTGGCATTTGTGTAAACTTTTCTGCCTTCTTGGAAGCGAAAGTGCTGCTGCCCATATTGTTGCAGGAAGAAAAACTACACATCTGTGCCAAGGGGTGGGAGAAATGGGAGTGTGTGTTTGTGCTTTGAAATGGGAGAGTGACCAGGGTCCTGAGGACACCATCAGGCTCTACCACACTGCTCCAGCTGGAGGGTTTAGCTCCTCATCCTGCTGCTCTCCTCCTTGGGTGACCCAGGGGAGGGAGGGATGGATTGACCCTGGTGCAGCCTGGCAGAGCTGGGTTTTCTCCATGGTTCATCAAGAGGCACCTGAAGAGCTTGGATTTGAGCTTTGAAATGAGTCAGGTGGGTCAAGTCCTGGGGAAGACCCCCTCAGTCTTTAAAGTGCCCACCTACTGCATGGTCCTGATGCTTGTTCTGTTTCTAGGAAAGAACAGACATTTTTAGCAAAACAGCTTTTTGTTGACCAAATGAACCAGGGTTCGTTCTTTACTGTGCTAAATGGACAATACTTTAACCTATTTTATGGTCCATTATCATATATAGCAGAAAAAAAGCAAACTACTGTCTTAAGCAAATAAATACTGTATAACAAAATAATGTATTTATAATGCAGAATTTATGTTCATCTAACTCTCTGCTGTAATTTTTTTTCATATATCAAGAATTACAGCCAAACCAAGTTACATGGCTCATCTCTGTTTTGTGATAATTTCATTTGTTCATAATTAATATGTCCTACATCCTGCAGCCCAAGCAATGCCTTCTGAGAGCTTTTTTTTTTCTTTCTCTCTTGGTAGTCAGTAAACAGGCATCTGGCTGAGACATGCTTGGCATTGTTTAACCAATAGACAGCTCTGTTTTATGTGACTGTGGCACACTGGGCCAAATTCCAGTCCCACTGGAAATCCCTGGTCCCACTCCAAGGAATCCAGGATAAGAACAGCAGAGGCATTGGAGCCCAGTGATTTTATTCTGGTAGGTGGATCCATCACTGCCTTATTGGCAGCTCTTCCCTGGTATACAGGGCATTGCTCTAGAGCTGTTGGCTGCTCTGGCAGTTTTAGACTTTGATGCTCCATGCCAGGCCACGAGACAGAAGAGAATGAGGGAGTGATTCAACATTTAATAACTAGCCTACTAACTGATCTGTTAACTAATGACACTGGCTTTTTTCCAAAAACTTTCTAAATAGCACCCAAAGACATTTTGGCTGCCTCTGCACTTGGTATTTCTTATAGCACATGTGATTCTTGTGCCTGTTTATTTGGAGAACTGGTCAAGGTTCCTTAGCAGGCAATGCTTGATTGGAAAAAAGATAACATGGCCAGTTGTGCTGCACTTCCAACTCCAGCAATTTAGGGTCAAGTTTCACAAGTATTTATTTCTATTGCTTAAAAAAAAAAAAAAAAGTTATAGTCTCCTCTTTTGGCAAATGCTTTATGTTATTCATTGCACTTAGCAAGGTTTTGTACTTTATTTTCTCTTTTCAAGGTAACCATCCCCTTATAGTTGATGCTTATTAAACAACCTTTCCAAAATCATTTCCCTAGAGTACCACGATCTCATTGACAGAGCCAATCATTCTCCTGTTTGAGACAGGAATTATCTCTTTACCTTATAAAATGCATACCCTGCCATCCAGGTAAAGGATGAGCATTAATACAAACAGAGGCTCCTTCTTCCAGGATATATGAGGCAGATGCCCAAAGGGCCCTTCCCAGGGAAGAAAGCACAGGGTGCTGGCTGGAGCCAGCTCAGGAGCCCCCGGGGGAAGTGCTGCTGGAGCAAAGAGGACAAGAGGAGCCAGAGCTGCCTCCTCTCCCTCTCCTCACTGCTGCTTCCCACGCTTCCCCAAGTGACAGAAATTTTCATTAAAAGGAACACTGGATTCTAAAGCTTAGGTTGCTATTTGCATTCAAAGCCATTAATGAAACTATTTAATTAATTGAAATTTAAATGGAAATGATAATTTTTTCCAGATGAAGGCCAAGAGAGAACCAGAGATGTTATGAATGTCCTAAAGCTCCTCAAGCTTTTTTGGGTTCATGGCTTTCTAGTGTGAACATGGTGATAGTTGCTTGCCAGCTACATATTCTGTATGTTGCAGGAACATTTTTCTGTGAGGGCAGATGGTGTTCAATTGATAGTCAGAATAATACATGAACAGCAGAGAAGATGTGGGTTGATTAAATAATTAGCATACTGTGACATTCTATTGCTTCACTGTAACTTAAAGCTAGGTCAAAACATTGGTCTATTGCACCTCCCTCTCTCCTTTCTTTCTTGTTTGCTTTTATGTTCACTCCAAAGAAAAGTTCTAACATAAATTCTTTCTCGGTAGCAAAATGTACGAATTTGCTACTTGGCCTGCATGTTACAGAATAAAAGTAATAATATAAAGGAAATTAAATTTTGCCAAATGAATTTAAGTTGCCAGGCAACCCCTTATACCCAGTGTGGGATCTACTCAAGCATTTCTGTGAACAAATGGTTTAATATGTGCCATAGATCAGCATTTAGACCAAAAGGATGATCTCAGGAAGCCAGGGCAATGAGGACTATTGCAAGGACTGAAGGCAGCTTTTCAGTCACAGTGTCCTTATGCATAGCTCTTTGCCCTCACAGTTTGTTTGCATGTCCACCAGAAGTCTAATTAGTTAATCTCATCAACTCTACCCCTTCCTGTCCCTCTGCTCTGTAATTGCACAACAACAATAATTACAGGCGGTTTGCTGTCAGATGAGGAATAAACATAGAAAATGTGCTTCTCTCAGCAAGGATATCATTATTTGCTAAATACAACCCATTGAATTACTCATCCTCCTCTCTAAGTCCTGTTAGCTATTCTGGGTTTTTGGAGACTTTCTGTGAATAAAACTGCAAGAAATTGTCTCGCTAAGAAATCACTATCCTGTAAAACATTAGTGCTGACTAAAGAGAGCAGTGTCTGTGGCTGCTGTGTAATCACTGGCTAAGGTGTAGGGCAGAAGTTGCCATAGTACCTCACAGCTTGTAGTGTAGGAGACTTTGGGTGGTGGTGTACCACCACTAAGAATAAAAATGAAAACCAAAACACAACAACAAAAGAAGTGATCTGTTACCCCAGAAATGTTAGTGCTGTCTCCAGAGTAGTCTTCTGGATGTCCCCAGTGCAGCAGTTCTAATGCCTTAAAATGTACATGAAGAGTCCCATAAAGCCAGTAAATCACATTTTCTTGTTTCTCTATGCAATTAATGTTTTCCTTGCTGCTGTCAGTCCTAAAGGTGAGGATTAAAATCACATGTTTGAGAGCAATTGTGGTAAAACTGACAGGGGGAGGCAGTTCATGTCCTGTGCTAAGGTGGGTTGACATTGTGAAGAAAGAGCAATGGTGCTCCAGGAGCTGCTTGAAGGGATGTATGTTCTCAATCCAGCATTCATCTGAGAAAGAAGTTTAATATTTCTGTGTCAAAGAGCTGCAAACTCTATACAAGACAAACTCTACAACTATGCAAACTATACAAGAAATGCTTATGTTAATTGGTCCCCTCAGAGAATGCACTTGTAAATCAAATTTCTTTGTATTTCTTTCTTTACATTTGTTATAAGTCTCTCTGCAACTAATGGTTCAGCTCAAGCCTGATTTGCCTCCTTCTAAAGCCTGTACAACCTTTTGCTGCTCAGGTATGTAGCATAAAGACCAGGTGCTATTCCTGAAGATACCTTCTGCCTCCCAGGCCTCTGGGTGAACCTTCATTTGGAAATGATGTTCTTCAATGACTGTCCTAAACTGTTAGTATAATACTTGCTTCTTGTGCTGAGCAGCTGTTTTATTCTTCTGAGTGATTAAACTCCACTGCTGAGAGAAATTATTCCAATATACTCCTGTTTATCTTAGAAAATTGTAGGGCCTTTGGGTAATTACTGCTATTATTATTTTTTTAAGTAGCTTATTAATATAATCAGCCCAGGAGGTTGGAATTATTGCCAATTTATGTTCTTCCTGCTCTTGAACTGAAGGAATGACATGATGAAGTTGTCTTGCTCAAATAATGAGACCCACAGCTGCATTTCAAAACATAAGATAAATTGACTTAGATCACATACCTTGGATTAATTTACTTATTAATTTATAAAATGCATCTTGAAAAACATGTTTGCTTAATATAAAAGCTCAAAGTCAAAT
>VYZU01056837.1:13887-31970 GCA_013401355.1 Ceyx cyanopectus | reverse complement strand
ATGTTCCTTGCTTGATAACCTCTTTCTTATTTCCAATTAATTGTTTGCCTGAATTATAAAAGATAGTTTGCCATCTCCCACTACAAAATAAGCTTGACCAGCAGTATCAATAAAACCTGCTAAAACAGAATATTTAAGGTTGCATTTTGGATTTTATTATCCATCTTCTGATTTACTGAGAAGTTAAAAGATGTTTGCAAAGCATATGGATGATGTACTGTTCTGAAACATGCTGTGACTAGAAGTGCTGAAACACGAGATGCTGACTCAAAGGTGAATTTATATATACCATTATATTTACTTGGGATTGTTCCAAATAACAGTGAAATGTATTAAAAAGCTGCTCTTTCTATCTGTATGAAAGAACAAAAACACTCAAAAACATCTTCAACTTGTTGCCTTTCTTTGGAATTGGGAAATACCTTTTTTTTTTTTTTTCTAGATAGAAATATAATATTTCCCAGGGTATTAATTTCTGCAGTACAAAACTAATTTTGAAACTCCTGTTATGCAGGANAAGTCTCTCTGCAACTAATGGTTCAGCTCAAGCCTGATTTGCCTCCTTCTAAAGCCTGTACAACCTTTTGCTGCTCAGGTATGTAGCATAAAGACCAGGTGCTATTCCTGAAGATACCTTCTGCCTCCCAGGCCTCTGGGTGAACCTTCATTTGGAAATGATGTTCTTCAATGACTGTCCTAAACTGTTAGTATAATACTTGCTTCTTGTGCTGAGCAGCTGTTTTATTCTTCTGAGTGATTAAACTCCACTGCTGAGAGAAATTATTCCAATATACTCCTGTTTATCTTAGAAAATTGTAGGGCCTTTGGGTAATTACTGCTATTATTATTTTTTTAAGTAGCTTATTAATATAATCAGCCCAGGAGGTTGGAATTATTGCCAATTTATGTTCTTCCTGCTCTTGAACTGAAGGAATGACATGATGAAGTTGTCTTGCTCAAATAATGAGACCCACAGCTGCATTTCAAAACATAAGATAAATTGACTTAGATCACATACCTTGGATTAATTTACTTATTAATTTATAAAATGCATCTTGAAAAACATGTTTGCTTAATATAAAAGCTCAAAGTCAAATGAAGAGGAGAGAACTGGACCGGATGAGAACATTTCAAAGCTGTCATCCCTTTAGCTCAGTCACAAGCTGCAGACCAATAGTGTCTGAACAGGTCTCCTGAAGTTCATATTCACCAGATGAGTTACAGGATTTCCTCCCTAACCTAATGGAAGGAAGGAATCCACTTACATTCAGAATCCTCAGCAAGAATGGGTAAAACTTTCAATCTATTCACTTTTACAACTATTATTAGAAGGATCGTTTGGAAATACAGCAAGTTCTCCTTCCTTCTAAACCTTTGGAAGCCTTGAAAATGCCAAGTGTAAAGCATTCACTATCCATAAAATGTTTACAGAATTGGTCAGGTTTAAGTGCTTAGCTGCAGATAGTGAAGGGGACAAGCTGTGAGTACAAAAGCAGATGATTTCTGAGGAAAAGTACAGTTGGAAAAGAATGCTTATGGCATCAGCTGTGATTCTGAAGGTCTGGGAGAGCTGTGGATATTCAGATTCAGTCACAAGTCGGTGGGAGGCATAATTAGCACACTCTAACTCAGATGGTGATGCTTATCTCAATTTTGTAACAAAACCCCCAAACAAGCATACAGGATTACCTAGCACAATATTTTTATCAAGCTCCAGCTGTAAATTGCTCTGTGCTCTTGTTCTCTTAATTTTGCTTTATCAATTAACCATGTTCTTGTAATAAAATTGCGGAGTCATCATATTAGTGGGATGTGATGGTGGTTTAGGACCAAATGTCATCACTTGGTTTGAGGGACCCCAGAGACATGCAATAATGCAGTTATTATGCATTATTTATCTGTGTGGATCATAGTCCACACAGGTAAACATAAACAGGCCAAAATCCATAAATATTTGTTATTTGAGCATTACAGAAGTAAAGGGATTTGATCACACATCATATGACATTTAATAATCTTTGAAGAAAAGCTCCAAGGATGAGATTGATTATAAAGCTCACAAAGGTACCAGTTGCCCTGTACATCCATAATGATTCCTGGCCTGTCTCCACTATTTTGTAGCTACAGAACAAATAAGAATTTTATTAGAAATGTGGTCTTGAGATGACAAATATCCTGACAAAACACCCTCATACCCCCAGGACCCCCACCCCACCCCACCCCTTTTCCTTAAGTCAAAAACATCTTTTTAAGGTTCCCATGGGACTGGGACCCATGGTGTGCTCTTGTGCTTCTCTCTCACACTTCTTACAAATTATAGTGAAAATGGGTTTATTCTTCTTGATTATATCTACAAGTATTTTGTTTTTCACAGTCTGTTTAGAATATTCCTGTTTTTCTACTGCAAATGTTCCTTGCTTGATAACCTCTTTCTTATTTCCAATTAATTGTTTGCCTGAATTATAAAAGATAGTTTGCCATCTCCCACTACAAAATAAGCTTGACCAGCAGTATCAATAAAACCTGCTAAAACAGAATATTTAAGGTTGCATTTTGGATTTTATTATCCATCTTCTGATTTACTGAGAAGTTAAAAGATGTTTGCAAAGCATATGGATGATGTACTGTTCTGAAACATGCTGTGACTAGAAGTGCTGAAACACGAGATGCTGACTCAAAGGTGAATTTATATATACCATTATATTTACTTGGGATTGTTCCAAATAACAGTGAAATGTATTAAAAAGCTGCTCTTTCTATCTGTATGAAAGAACAAAAACACTCAAAAACATCTTCAACTTGTTGCCTTTCTTTGGAATAGGGAAATACCTTTTTTTTTTTTTTTTTCTAGATAGAAATATAATATTTCCCAGGGTATTAATTTCTGCAGTACAAAACTAATTTTGAAACTCCTGTTATGCAGGATTCAGCTTCTGAATTTGCCCATGGACATCATGAGAGGAGGAGCAGCTTGGTGGTCTTGGTGATCCAGTCCTGCTAGACACACCACTGGATAGCTATGGAAAGCCTCCAAAGGTAAACTTAATGCTCCCTGCTTGTTTGCTAGCTGTGTGTAGGTCTAGTCCGCCTTGAATAATTTAGAGGTGTTTTAGGTTACTCTCATTGCAAATGGCATTGAAAAGGAAAACAAGTACTTGGTCTGGTGGTGCCCAAAAATATCCTAGCTGAGTCCCTGAATGTGTCTCCATTCATTCTCTCTCTGCTAGCAGGGTAACACAAGACTTCCTTTTGTGTTTTTGTGCTCAATCTTGTGTTCAGTAGCAAGAAGAGGTTTGATTTAATATATCAGAGCAGATCTAGTGATGTCCAGAGGAAGGATGGACTCCTTTGAGGCTGGACTGAATTTCTTGGATTAACCCTGTTTCCCTCTGGGAGATTTCATAGAATGGTTTGGGTTGGAAGGGACCTTTAAAGGTCATCTATTCCAAACACCCTGCAGTGAGCAGGGACATCTTTAACAAGATGAGGTTGCTCAGAGCTCCGTCCAACCTGACCTTCAATGTTTCCAGGGATGGGGCATCTACATCTCTGGGCAACCTGTGCCAGTATTTCACCACCATTTGCTTCAACAATGATGTCAAGTCAGGTCCCACATCATAGTTGTACTTTGTGTTTGCATTGCTCTATAATGCCCTTAGCACTCCAAGTTTCTGTTTGTGCATTCATGTGGCATTCAGCTATTTTTGGACATACAAGTTCAATTAAAAATGTTAAAGCCCAGACATGATGGTTTTTGTGGTTGTGGAAAATGAAGTGAAGGTTGTTTCATAATGATAAAGAATACCAAGCTATGATATGTTATGGTTACTTTTCCAAGGTGTTTATTACTAATATCTTCAATGCAGTCTTAATCAACTGTGTAAGTTTAGTGTCTGCAAACACAAAGCCATTTTTTACATGAGTTTAGAGGATTGCTTTCTCAGACCTGTGTATGTGCACTTGATCCAAGGGCTGTGCTGGTGCCAAACTATGTTTGAACTTGTAGAGTGTGACTGAAGGTGACAGACTGAGGTTTTAGGGATTGGCACTATATAAAATTAAATTTTAATTCAATCATATATTGCTCTTATAACATTTCATGTCACTAGCTTAAAAATGAAGTATAAAGCAATAAAAGCTTTTTAGTAATAAATCTCCTTTGGTCAAAAATGTTGGCTTTGCTTTATTTCTCATCATGATAATGAGCTTTGAAAATGATTAATGACCTAACCTGTTGATTTCCAAAAAGCCAGGATAGCAAGCACAATTATTGCATGAATGAATTGTCTACACAATACCTGCAGCTTTTTTGTGTTCTGCATGTTTGAAAAAAACAACCCAGGCTTTCCACGTCAGGGTAAATTGATTCCTCAAGGATGGATTCCAACCATTAGTACCTAAAGTTGATTGAAAAATACTCCATGTATGTAGAGACTAGTGCAATACAAGTCAATGGAAATTGGTATCTTTTTTCCAGGGTACTTTGGGTTATTAACAATTGATAAATTTTTTTCAGTCATCAGTCCCCAAAAATCAACACTGGTATATTATTTTAAGACTTGTTTATTTCTTACTCTCTATAAAGCATTTACTAGAGATCTTTTCAGCCTGGGACAGTTCTATCAGCAATGTCACCATCAATTATATGCTGTCACAAGGTACTGAAGCTAGTAGAGTGGAAGGCAACAGCAAACAGCCCATGGCACAGGCTGGACTGCAGCTACCCACTAATGAACCCACATACATAAACATCTCCAGTGACACTGGGAGATGCAGGTGTGTTTGCCACTCAGCAGAGAGCTCAGGCACAAATGCATATGTAACACAGCTGATTCAGATGTAAATAAATAGGAAACTGAAAATCTCTTCTAGGGTAAACTATCAGTATACTGGAGCCAGCATTTCCTCAGCATATTACCACCACTAATCTTCTTTAACGAAGCAGTTGTATTTGTGTTTTTAATAAATAACTTGGATTAGAAAATTAGGATAAGGTAAAAAGGGAAAAAAATGGAAGGACAAGGAAATCACTTCAGAGTGAAAATCCTTATCTTGTGCATAAAAGGTACAATGAAGCTCTGGTGGAACAGATTCTCTAATTTTTTGGTTTGTGTTTTAGACTTCATGAACTGCATTGTGCCTGGAAACAATACATAATTTATAAGATATGATACTGGCTTGATAGATTTCTGGCACTCTTTGCATACAGTTGGTAACTGAGATAAATTGTTTAACCAAGAGTCAGGCACTCATAAGAAAATTAGTACCTAGCCCATTCACCCTGAGCCCAGAAAAAGCTGGGAATTGTATTTCCAAGTATTATCTCTGCATGTCTGGGGAAGGTTTACTCACTGTGAACAGCACAGGTGCAAAAGAGACCTGTATAAGAACACATAAACCAATGCTATCTGATCAAGTGAAAGATTGATTTCTAATTCAATACAAAGCTTTTATCTTAAATAAATCATCCCAGTACCTAGGAATGACAGGTAACCTGAGGAGATGATACTGAACAATATGTTCCCTGTATTACAAAGTGGTTCAAATCTGGGACAGTGCTTGCAACACGTAATGTAAAAGAGAGCTTTTTGTAACAAAGTGAATGAAAGAAGGGTCAGATTCAGGTATGAATAATTATATTATCCCAGGGGAACTGTAATGATTCTTTCAGTTATTTTGTGCCATTTAATTACAAGAAGGGCTGTGTAGAATAACATAGCAGAGCATAACTTAATTTTTAACAAGAAAAAGTGGTCTTAAGAAGTTTTCTTCGAGAATTGTATATGCAAGCTCTTTAATATAGACTTGTGCTTAGTTTAGCAAGGCCATATGTCTCCTGGAAAACAGAAGGTAATGTTGTTTTTCTGGAGATTGTCCTTTTATTTGCAAAAACAGTTGTCTTGTGATTTGGCAGTGACATTCTGTTTTCTACTCGTCTAACTTCTCTGGCCTGTGTTTTTCAAGGTGCACCAACTCCTTTCTGTGTTACTTGCTGCTCATAAAAATGCTACAGAAAACATGAAGAGTGGAAAACAGAAGAATGAATGATGGTGGTGGTGCAACTGGAAGCAGACACACAGGGCTTTCAGCAGGAAAATCGTTGCACATGAAGGATTAATAGGTTGAGGGAAAGATTTGTTCCTGTTCCCCAAAGAGTCTTCAAGTGGCCTTGGAGATAGGTGGAGGTAGCATTTCTCTCTGGGAATCAGGGGAAGAGATTCTTGGGAAGGATTTCTGCTATATCTGGTGAATTGAAGCTTAAAATCATTAAGTATTGCATAGTTTACCTGTGGTGTATGGATATGTTTCTAACCTCATATTACAAACACCATTACCTTGTGTAGCAGAGGTAGCATTCAGAAACCCATTAGGGAAGTCACTTTGCAAATGCTTCATGTTTTCTTGCAGTCATAGACTTTGAGCACATTAGTGTTTTACTGGAAGTTTTCCATTAGAAAAGTATTTACAATCTTAATTCTAATATAATTGCTTTGCTTGAGAATTTTCATGGTTACTAATTAGGTTAATACTGATCATTAGAACACAAGCATAATTAATTTTCTGTAGTATTAAAGTCAATCACACATTTAAAGCCAAGTGAAATTAGTCAACAATGAGAATGAATAATGGCTGCATTTCTGATTACAGAGTTTCAAGGTTTTCCAAAGCAAATTTTCAATTTACATAATACAGATTGACCATGTGTGTGTTCAATAGCTATTCATTAGGAATAAATTAATTAAAGGGTAACAAAGAACAAGGGCTGACATTCCAGAATACGTGAAGGAATCATTTAATCTTTTTGGGGTGATTTTGGAATTTGATTTTACTTATTTGCTTCTGTTTCATCCTTGATGAACAAAAATAAGCAAGGAAGTCTGAAGAGCAGATCCCCCTCACCTGTGCTAAGCTGAGGAGGTCCTCTGAGTGTGTTGGCTTCCTCTTGCCATTTAGAAGATAACACTTTTACACGTCTTCTACACCTAGGGATATGGTCTTGTCTGGGCAGCCCTCTGCTGCAGGGTGATATAAATCTCCACAAACACATACAGTGGTGTGTCCCCTCCTGCAACCTTGCAAATTTCCCTGAACCCAGCTTTTATTGCAGAGTTTGGGCCCTGGGTTATTCTTATTGGTTGGGTCAGGTGGATATGTTCAGTGGGTTATCAGGCCAAAGAGGATGAGGAAAGCTAAATATTGTTGTTTTAGGACAGTTCTTATCCTGATGCTTTTTGATCATTCAGCTTACTAAGACAGGGGAAAGAGGCAAGAACTGAAAAACCACAGCTTCTGTAGGACCTCTCCCTCAGGAACCTCTATGAGAAAAGCTTTAGAGGCCCTTCTTTGTATATAAGCCTCACCCCATGGTTCTTTCCACTGGAGGTGGGGGTAATCACTCCCTGGATTTAATAGAAAATGTAATTAGGGTTAACCTGAATTTAAATAATTGTTCAACTATTGCATAGCTATTAGCATGCCCTATCATTTGCTATCAGAGAAATGCAAATACGTGTCACTGCATCAATTCCAGAGAACAAAGATTGGAAGCTGATAATTGTTACTGTAGTTCCACACCCCAGAGACCCAGGAGGTTTTTGTTCTTCTATTACAAACGACAGCATTTGCAATAACCTCCCTGTTAGCAGCAGAAAACTAAGGTAGGTGTTGGCAGAAGTATAAAGACATATTCATTCTGCATTTGCAAAATGGATTTCCCTTCAGCCATACAAAAAAAATTGAATATATCCAGAATCAAAGCTCTACATATTTCTTAATTGTTTTATAGCAATGATCCCACCCTGCTTCTGTTAAAGATTCAAAATTATATTGAGCATTGGATGAACAAGGTCTTTTGTCCTGGGCTCTAGAAATGTACTGCTGTCTCAGACAACTTGTGTTGTTAAGAATAACTGCAGTAAAATGTAGCATTATGTTGGGTTTTTTTGCAAATGGACTCCCTGTGCATATGACTTGAGAAGTTATATGTTTGTTAAGTTTGTCTTCCCAAGCTGTAAAAGGGTCCCATAATAGCAGTTCCTCTTCCCTTGACAGGCATTCAAATTAACTCTATAAAGCTATGGAATAGATGATTCAGAAGAAAGCAGTATCCAAAGCCATTTTGTCTTATGTTCATTAATTACCTCCAACAAGAACTTACTATCGGGTAAATAATTTCTTCTTTTTTAGACAAAAGTACATCAGTTTTAGTACTGCTATAAAGTATTGATTCTAGGAGGTAGGTCTAACCCACAGCTGTTTTTTGCATGAAGCAGTCCTTGATTTCAAGAACACTGCTGTTGTGCATTGAGAATATGGATAATCTATCTTTTTAACATCATATTTCTTTGAATGCAGATTACATTTCTTTCCTTGCCATTTATTCTTGTGTCAAAACAGAAACTGCAAGTGTTGTGATAAAAGAAAAATTATCTCATTTTCCTGCAGCTTCTTTAATTGTCTTTCTGTCCTTTTTTGAACCGCTGTTCTGTAACCCCTCAGAGCTTGTCTTTTCCATGAACAGCAGTTCACTGTTCTGAACTTCCATGCCTACTATGGCAACAGGACCTTAAAACACAGTGGAAAAGCTCTGATCTCTCCAAGTTGCATGGTAGCAAATAAACTGATTGTTTCCCTCCATTCACATTAATAGATTCTGTTCTAGGAGAGATGTAGATTCTGTTTAGCAGTGCTGTACTATGTTGGTGATAAAGCCATCCCCATCCTTTACCAGGATGGGCAAAATTAGCACCAGTACTCCATGCACACAGCTGCAGCCTTCAGTGTGCAGGAGCTTCTGCAACAGCTTCCATTCCCTGCCAGTGGAATGACTCTGGCATGGATTCATCAACCACACGCCTCCTCTCGCCTCCTACGCTCTCTTTTGTGCTGTCACCATGGCTCAGTGTAGGAGCACAGCTTAACAGGTCAAAGCCTGCTTAGGCTCTGCTGAATTTGCTTCCTAATTGTTGTTCTTTCCCTGGCCCCAGACAGCAGCATCTATTTCTTTGGGCAAAATGTAAGCCAGATGGGATAATGTGTTTGAAAGCTTGAAAGTCAGATCCTTTGAATTTTTTTTACTTTATGATCTTAATTTATGCACATATGAAAATGAAACATGGCTTTTTTTTTTCCTTGTCTCCTATCCAAAGCATAGGAAAAAAAAATCTTTTCCAATGGTGTTTTAATTTTTTATTGAAATCAAGAAAATTTGGAGACATAATCCATGAAAAAATATTCAGAAAAACAATTTTAAAGCAAATCTTGAACTTTATTTTTTCTTTCCCTTATCAGCTGTATAAGAAATATATGTCTAAAAAATGTTGATTTGTCTAGCATAGCATGAGCAGCATGTGGTAGAGCTGGCAATAAACACAGCTCTCCCATGCCTGCCCCGTTCTTTCCTGAGAAATCTTTTCTTTCTCTCCCTTCAGCTCCTCACCTATTGCAGTGTGCTTCTTATGGTTTTTAAACTAAAATATATGAGTTTTACAGAGAAGACTTTCCTTAAAAAAATAAACATTATTCTGACTTAAGAGCTCTGTCCGGTCTGTGCTCTGTGTCAGAAAAGGCTCCTATGAAAAGGAGCATGCACCAGGGAAGCAAAGATCATTCCCCATGTGTTTTGATGCCTCTGGTTACTTCAGAACAATTTGGGCACATTTAATGAAATGCACTTACATTGTGAGAGTAAACTTCCAGATTCTGCTGCTTCTGTGCAAATGGTATCTTATTGTGGCTTTCCACTGCAAAAATAAGATGGATTTGGACTGCCTTGTAACAAACCCCTGTACTGAACCAGGGAAATGGTAGAGCTGATAGACAGACAAAGGTAAGTGTTAACAGGTTAATGTTATAACAATCTTTTCCTCTAAGTGTGCTCTCACAAACAGCAAAAAGTTTGTCTAAACTTTCCAAAA
Organism: Ceyx cyanopectus; assembly: GCA_013401355.1. Classification (NCBI taxonomy): domain Eukaryota; kingdom Metazoa; phylum Chordata; class Aves; order Coraciiformes; family Alcedinidae; genus Ceyx; species Ceyx cyanopectus. Next base: position 22,053 of record VYZU01056837.1, on the reverse strand, counting down.
TGTTACTCTTAAAGCTGAGACTAACAACTGAAAATGTTGGGCAAATGTTTAAATCTGGTAACTATAGGCAACTGAAAATTATATTATAGGTAAAACTGGGCAACCAAAATAATGGAGTGCTAAAAAGACTCACATCTCAGAGTTACTACTAAATGGTCCTTTGCAGGCAGTGATGGCAAATGTTGGCTTTTTTTCCTTTCCAGAAGCAGAAAGTTTTAGAGAGTTGGCATTTGATGTTATGGCTTGGTGGGTTTTTTTTATACAATGATATATTTATCACTTGATTTACAAAGAACTATCCACTGCCTGCTGAACATCAGCACATAATTGCATACTTTCTGTTCAATCATGTATTGCTGGCTCATTGAGGACACAGAATAGTATATTATCTTTAAAAACAAATGTCTGATAATTAACTCAGAAGATAAACTATGTTCATTGTGCTGATCTGACAGGTCTGATGTGGTTGTAATATGCTGGCTTGAAACAAATTCTCTGTATTGTGAGCACTAACAGAAAACAAGATGAGGTGGAACTGGATGAAGGTTTTGGCTGTGAGATAGTGAATGGCATATAATGTAATGGCAGGTGTTTGGAGCCCAGCTTTGTCAGGAGAACACGCTTTTTGGGTCTGCTGTACCATTTGATNAAAGCCATCCCCATCCTTTACCAGGATGGGCAAAATTAGCACCAGTACTCCATGCACACAGCTGCAGCCTTCAGTGTGCAGGAGCTTCTGCAACAGCTTCCATTCCCTGCCAGTGGAATGACTCTGGCATGGATTCATCAACCACACGCCTCCTCTCGCCTCCTACGCTCTCTTTTGTGCTGTCACCATGGCTCAGTGTAGGAGCACAGCTTAACAGGTCAAAGCCTGCTTAGGCTCTGCTGAATTTGCTTCCTAATTGTTGTTCTTTCCCTGGCCCCAGACAGCAGCATCTATTTCTTTGGGCAAAATGTAAGCCAGATGGGATAATGTGTTTGAAAGCTTGAAAGTCAGATCCTTTGAATTTTTTTTACTTTATGATCTTAATTTATGCACATATGAAAATGAAACATGGCTTTTTTTTTTCCTTGTCTCCTATCCAAAGCATAGGAAAAAAAAATCTTTTCCAATGGTGTTTTAATTTTTTATTGAAATCAAGAAAATTTGGAGACATAATCCATGAAAAAATATTCAGAAAAACAATTTTAAAGCAAATCTTGAACTTTATTTTTTCTTTCCCTTATCAGCTGTATAAGAAATATATGTCTAAAAAATGTTGATTTGTCTAGCATAGCATGAGCAGCATGTGGTAGAGCTGGCAATAAACACAGCTCTCCCATGCCTGCCCCGTTCTTTCCTGAGAAATCTTTTCTTTCTCTCCCTTCAGCTCCTCACCTATTGCAGTGTGCTTCTTATGGTTTTTAAACTAAAATATATGAGTTTTACAGAGAAGACTTTCCTTAAAAAAATAAACATTATTCTGACTTAAGAGCTCTGTCCGGTCTGTGCTCTGTGTCAGAAAAGGCTCCTATGAAAAGGAGCATGCACCAGGGAAGCAAAGATCATTCCCCATGTGTTTTGATGCCTCTGGTTACTTCAGAACAATTTGGGCACATTTAATGAAATGCACTTACATTGTGAGAGTAAACTTCCAGATTCTGCTGCTTCTGTGCAAATGGTATCTTATTGTGGCTTTCCACTGCAAAAATAAGATGGATTTGGACTGCCTTGTAACAAACCCCTGTACTGAACCAGGGAAATGGTAGAGCTGATAGACAGACAAAGGTAAGTGTTAACAGGTTAATGTTATAACAATCTTTTCCTCTAAGTGTGCTCTCACAAACAGCAAAAAGTTTGTCTAAACTTTCCAAAATGTTACTCTTAAAGCTGAGACTAACAACTGAAAATGTTGGTTAGAGCTTGCTTAGTCATTAATACTGTACAAACAAGTTGCAGAATTGAAAGATACCCTTTGCTGGCTCATTCAGGAGCTTAGACACTGCTNAGAGTTGGCATTTGATGTTATGGCTTGGTGGGTTTTTTTTATACAATGATATATTTATCACTTGATTTACAAAGAACTATCCACTGCCTGCTGAACATCAGCACATAATTGCATACTTTCTGTTCAATCATGTATTGCTGGCTCATTGAGGACACAGAATAGTATATTATCTTTAAAAACAAATGTCTGATAATTAACTCAGAAGATAAACTATGTTCATTGTGCTGATCTGACAGGTCTGATGTGGTTGTAATATGCTGGCTTGAAACAAATGCAGACTTTTAGAAAACCAGCATATTTTGTGGCAAAACCTATGAGTGGGACTTGTACAGCATGGACTTTATTTTTTTCATAAAGTTGGATTATCTGTACTCCTTTGGCCTTAATCATATCACATGGGCACATAATTCTGCTAAAATTCCTCAGTCTGAATACATACAGACAAGGTATAGTTCAGTTCAGGACTTTCAAAGGTTGAAACTGAAATGATCTCATTAAAAATATGATTTATTTTTTTTTAATATATAAACAGGACACTTTACCCACAAATGACAGTTGAAACCTTGATCTCTAAGCTATATCCAAAAGCAGCTAATTACCAACTCAAAGTAACTGAGATAGAGACATCTGATGACTTGCTCATGGTCATACAGCAGGGTAGTGGCAGCAGTGGGAATACCAAGTCTTATGACTCCAATCTTGTGCTCAGCACGAGATCACAATTGTCTTATTTATATCACTGTATTTTCTGAAGGTTAGGGTTTTTTTTCTTTTCTTTTTTATTTCTTTTTTTTTTTTTTTTAGATGCTTGTTCATTAAGTTGCTGGTTGTAATCAGAAATGTATTTATCACTGTCTCACAACCACACTGTTACTTTTGCAATAGGACAGCATGTTCCTCATTGCAAGGAAAAGTTAATTATGAGTGCCAGGAGGGTATATCGTGATTTTGTTGTAACTGGTTGTCCTCTCTCTTGTCAGTATTGCAAAAGGTTGTTATTTTCTTAATTTTGGTTTGGTGCAGCAGCATTGTCTTCAGGGAGATGCAGTTTTAGTGTGCTCTAACCCCTGTTTGCTGTGCTGTCATGGTAGCAAAAAGCTTCCACCTGAGTGCTGGCTCTCAAGTCTTAGGCAGATTTACCTTAACTAAGAGAACTGTACTCTGTGTCATGGTCAAAGTCTCGTAGTACTTGTTATTTGGGTGGATTTAATGGTGGCACTGCTCTGCCAGACTGAATATGCTGGGTTTCTGTATGTCTGTGTCTGATAGCAATGTTATTGTACAGTTGAGTGGCAGAGTGTTTCCAGGACCCATATGTTATCTCCTCTTACATTTTGTACATAATTCATTTATTGTTAAGTCTATGAATTTGTCTAAGTTCATAAATTCAGCTTGTATATTAATTCACAGTTCATGAGTTGTGAGTCTTATCACTTTAATAGCTAAATGAGTAAGTACTTGCTTCTGTTTCAAGCCATATTTTAGGCTAGTGACATCTAATAAAAATACCAGTGCACTTTTCATAATAAAATACTAACCCAGTATAAGTCTGCATCCTAGAGAGGTGTCTTGCATTTAATTAGTCTAGGTAAAAATCTCCTCCACTGGATTTTCAGGGCTTAGCAAAGTGAACATAGTACATCTAGACCACCCAGTAAATGTATTTAAAGGGGTACGGAGCCCTGCTTCAGGGAAAACTGATCCATCATTAGCCTCATAAAAATCTTGTAAGCCATTTGTTACACCAAAATTTTTGCCACTGAGTTGTGTAGAAAAACCTGTGCCAGATCCCTGTAGCCTACATATTTTTCCAACATATTCCCAGCAGCCTTTTCACTCTTAACTACCTCTTTGTACCATCATAGCATTCCCAATGTCATACAACACCTTCCCAAATACCAATAACTGCCGTGAATATACTCTGATAGACTGCATGTAGCTCTTACATAATTTGTATAAATTAAAAATAATGTATACAATAATAATGTCTTGGCACCACAGAGATACTTCATGAAACAGAAAAAGAACCCAGGGCCATGAAGTGTAGAGACATCCAGGCTGTGCCAACAGACTCCAAAGCCACAGGATGGTCCCTGGTCCTGTTCTATTAAGCATTGTGGTTACACAGAATCTATATTAACTGTTATTTATCCCTAAATAAAGGAAAATTAATTTCCTTACCTTGCCATATAATTATGGGGATCAATATAATGAAGATGTAACCACAGGAACTTGATTTATCTACAACTAAAATATTACATTATGCAACAAATTATTAATCTCATTAAATAATTTAAAGGAGGGCTAGAACTTGTCCTAAACTCTAGTGATGTAATTCCAGCTGAATACTTTTCTTTTTTGGAGAGTCACACAGGTAGATGTGGGAAGAATATCAAAGGTGAGGCTTGGGAGTGTGTTAAAATGAAAAGCAGAGCCAAAGAATAACCTACCAAGGACACTAAGTGTGTGTAGAGGAGAGGGAATGGAGCACACAGATAATAACTGACAACAAAGACCAATGACTTCAGGAGAATTGGCAAAGAAAATGGTGGTGGAGAATACAGCTTTCACTTGGACCACTTCTTGGACTGAGAACAATTCTGGGAGCCAACAAGAGCTGCCAAGGCAAAGTAATTGTGTAGATTGAGATCAGTAGTGGAGAGTTTCCAGATGCAGGGTAACATGTAGCTGGAAAGAATGACAAATAACTTTAATATGGGAAAGGGACAAAGAAGGCAGAAAGTTAGAAAGCACCATTCTGTGGGCTGTTGCCTCATAGTTAAAAAAAATAAATTAATAGAACAACCCAGCAGAGTAACTTGAGTTTTAGGATTTTTTAAGATATATATTTCATAGTGGCTTTATGAATATTTTTCACATTTCCATTGTATTTTCCATTGTACTTTTCCCCAAAGGTACTTGTGTATCTACCTCTCTTAGAAAAGATGTGAGTACTAGATGGACATTTCATGCATTTAATTTCTGAAATTAAACTATTTTATTTTGATATGTCTACCTTAAGATTTTTGAAAACCAGAGAAATTAAGTTATGCCTTTTTGAGGAAAACATTTAGGTCGCTGAAGTAAATTTATGCCAAACTAAAATTCCCATCGAGCAAAAATAAAGGTATTAAAGCTATATGGTTAATGTATTACTGCCCCTGTGATATGGTTCCATACCTTACAAATGCAATTCCTTTACCAAACCAATCCTGCTCTAGTGCCACCATGCCCTGACAGCTCTGCCTAGTGCCAGCATCCCCAGGGCAATCGTGTTTACTTATCTGCTCTTCTAGGCTTGGAGCTATTTTTTCTGTAGACAACCTCCTCAGTTAAATTTCAGTTTGCAGCATCTGAATTCTTTATTACCATGGAGTATTTGTAGGATCAGAGGGTAATTCAGGCTGCTAAGGGAGTGAAGGAGGTCAGACAAGAGTATATATCACTTTGTGTCTTCTAATAGAAGTTAGTTCTTAGGGGAGGAGAAAGCAGATTAGCCAATTGGCTTTTAAACAGCTTGTTTATGTACAATTGCAAACTAACCTCAGATCAGTTTGTGACTGAGTTGTTTGTTTTTATTTTTAATAATAATTTCTGCCTCTGGGAGGTTCCCCGTTGATATGTATTTGCATTTCAGAAGCCTTTCTGGAAGTTTCTGCTAAATAACAGCCAGATTGGAAGTTGGGCAATTTGCAAAAATCACATGTTTAAGCTAGCAAATATAAAATGGTTTTAATGAATAAATTCAATAGATTTTTATTAATTACCTTAAAGATGTAGATAAAGCCTTAGTGCTTCACACAAACAATACTTTGTGTTTGTGCAGCTCTTCTATAGAATTCTTAATCTTTCTGTAATTGTGTAAAGACATAATCTTTAAAAGTATCAGAACTATACTTCCAGTTTAAATATAATGTGGTTTTTTTCAATAGAAGGAACTCCTTCAATAAGGCAATAGAAATATTAATGAAAAAAAACCTTATTTAAATAGACCCTTGCATTCAACAGTGATTTTAACAATTCTACAGATTGCATACATTTTTAGTAAAAATATTTCTTCTGATTCAGTAGTGTCATTAATGCACCAATGGAATATTCGTGGTGCCTTCAGAATGAATGACATATTTTGGTAATTATTTTAAAAGTAAGAACAGAACGTATGTTCAGAAACAGCTTTAAGAACAGCTCTGCTAAGTCAAAGAATCAGATTAGATCACGTGTCACCATATACCTTTGAAATATTCGTAATAATTAAATGGTACGGTAAAAAGAAGCACAAAATTAGAGTCATGTAGCTTTTTGAACCCTTATTACTCTAAAAATATTTTTTACAATACTGCTGCTAGGGGCTAAGTCCAGCGGGAAAGGAAAGCACTGAGTATTCCACAGGCTTGGTCTCTCAGCTGTGCAGCAGCATACATAAAATAAGTCACTGCAATTAGAAAGAAATTAAGCCCAGATGATATGCTCCACACAAGCCTCCCACTAGGTATGCTTAAGGATACCAGTTCATTCCAGAGAGACCCTAAAGAGTCCTGGCTGCACCACAGCCTTACCCGGTTGCTAAGGGGACAGTGTTTGTTAAGCACTTTCTCTTGTTAATAGATCCTGCCATCCTTTTCTGCAGAGACCAGTCTCTTCTTTACATGCAGAGCAGCTACACAAAAGTACTCTGTGCAATCCAGAAGTGGCGGCTTCAAGCTACCCATGTTACAGGTGGGAGGGCAGAGGAACAAAGCAGAGGATCAGAAAGTGCACTAAAGGCAATTAGAGGGAGATGAAGAGTGAGAGAAGGAAGCTGTTTCATGGCAACCAGCGTTGACTTCAGCAAGGGTAGCAAAGAACAGCAGCTGTGGGTAGATTTGGCCAGGGCTAGTCAATCAAACAGGACTGGTACACATGCTGCAAGTAACTGACATGCTAAGCCACTTTGTGAACCTGTTATTTCCCCTTCCTTGGGAGGACAATTAACTCCCTGTGCTGCCACCACTGCCTATTCATGCACCACTTTTACAAGCTACCTGGGCCCCAAGGAAGTGAATCTCTCCCACTCTTGTATTTTCCACGCCAGTTACTGAGCAATCAACTTTAAGAAAACCCTGAGAGAAAAACCTTGTACCTTTCAAGCATTTTGAGATTAAAACGTTTAATAATCAACACTGAAACAACTTAAACTCTGCCTCTGTGTATGATACAGTTTTACAGCTTGAAGCAACTCAAGTCTCCTTTCAAGCCATTTGCATCATCTCATCTCTATAAGATCAGGTCATAAGAGCAAGGTCATTCATTTTGTGCTGGCATGAACCAGACCAGTAGGCTCTGCTAGCATCCAGGATCTTGTTCTTTCTTAAAATAGCCCTCCAGGAGAGCAGGATCATATCTTCCCATCCCCTTTTAATATTTTAAGTATGAATAACAGAGATTTAATTTGGTTTTGTTCCATGGTATTACCTTTGATGGCTTTTTGATGAAGATTTATTCCATAAAAAAAAAAAAGACATGACATTCTGAAAGGCTCTTTGTTCATACTATGTATCAGCCTATTTTCACATCATTATTGTATGCTATGGTTTCTCTAATTACAAGTCCACGTAGCTTCTCTGTTACAAAGTGTGGCAATGCCCATACACTTGTGTTGGAAGATTCATATGTGATACCTGTCTTTGAAAAAGCAAGAGAGTTTTGTTGTTGTTAATTTGTATTCAATTGTATATTTTGTTTTGCAAATGTACTTGAACAGCTAGTTTTTCATATTTTGCTTGAGGTGTGTAGGCTGTTCTCTGGGCTTTGAGATTTTTTAGCCTGATTTCCCAAGCAAATGAGGCTTCTGTGAACATGCTCTCTTTGTCAAATGCTTCTACCTGTCAAAGCTGAGGGAAGCTTCAGCCTCAAAATAGTTGGTTAAGTTCATCAAGATCCCAGAAATAATTAGGTTCTTTTATTTCATTGAAACTAACTTGTGTAAAGGAAAGAGAATGAAATTAGTGTCTGTCGCGGTTTGGGGTCAGGGCAGCCCCCAGGCCGATAACAGACCGCTCTCTTTTAACCCCCCTCCCTCCCCAAAGGGGAGAGAAAAGGAATAAGGGAGAGAGACTTAGTGATTCGAAAAAGGAACTAAAGCAATTTAATCAAAAAAATGAAATGAGGTATATACAAATATATACAAATATATACA
>VYZU01056836.1:0-120814 GCA_013401355.1 Ceyx cyanopectus | reverse complement strand
TTATGATCTCCTGGTAAGCTAATACATTAATTATATTTCTAATATATTGTAATACTTCACACTTCTTTTTAAAATGTAATTTCAAAATTATTTGGTGTCTCTTACTTTTGAAACAATAATTAACTTATTAACACAAACTCAGGCTTAGATCTTGTAAGCAGTTTTCCCTGTGTTTGATTTTCCTCATCTGAGTGGCTGTTAAGAAATGGAGCAGTGTGCTATTTGTATTTTCCAGGAGATCATAAAGCATTTTTGACAGACCACAGTGAAGGAACCATGCTAATGAATCACAATTTTAAGGAATGCTAAAGCATTTTGTTTCATTAGCACGGTGTGAACACTTGAATCAGGGAAAAAATCCAACAACAAAACAACAACGAACAAAAACCAACAACAAAAACACAGATTCCAAGTGGTTTTGACTGCTGGACTTCTGGGATGGCCAGGGACATCTGTTGGTGGGGTTATTAGTGGGTTAACTGAGCAAAACAAAACTGAATTAACTACTTGTGTGTTTGCAGAGTCAGGGCTTTGCAGTTTATGCTGACGAATTTGTGTTAATTTAAAATCTCTGTTTTGATGTGACTAAGTAAAAGCTACAAATTCTAACAGATGTTTTTATTTAGTACAATAAATCTTTCAAGGTACCCATTCTTTAATACTTAGAAAAATAACAGATTCTTGCCACTAAATTAGCACCATTAATTATCAGTCACCAGTGAATTTGCAGTAAGGGCCTGTTGGTCTGTGCTCTTAGTCCATTGCAAAAAGAGGTGAAATGTGTTCATGCAGAACACCATGGGAGCTGCTGCAGTGAATGTATTTCCCTTTAGAGCTGCATTTTGCTGAGAACACAGCCTGATTCAGCACAGCTCAGGTATAAGGTGTAAAAGCACAGTAACCAGATGACCTCTGGGTTTGTCCTGACCTTTAGTAATGAGATAGTAATTCATAGGCTTTAAAAATACTGTTATTTATGCCTAATAACTTAATACCTAAATTCTATATATGCACAATAATTGCACATAAGGTGATTACACTTCTGTTTATTTACATACTGGTGGGTACTGGAAAACTTTTTCTGCTATCACGTAGGAAGCATTTAATAAATGTTTCTGATACCTGTTCCTTATTAAGTATCACTTTGAATGTATTTATATGCTTCCATAAATAGTTGATGTGTAAACACTGTATGGTTTGGAAAAAAACTGAGGAGAGAGGGGATGTGATGCAATAGACTATTAAATTTGTAGTATAAGAAATAGTGATGGTTTGCCACATCAGTGTGAGTTCTGAACTTCTCTCCTAGAGTCAGTGCACAGGGTTCATTGGTAGGCAGCACTGGTGAACATTAAGTTAAAACAGGGGGGATATACTGCTGTGTTTTGGTACTGCTCTAAGATACAAAAGTAAATCCCTTACTTTTCCAGAGTTTGCAAATGTTGGAGTTGTCACAGCAGATGATCTATTACTACAACATTTGTATTTTATATTGACAGTTAAGTTAATGTAGATATCATGAAAGTTTTTACTTAGGGTTTTAATTATATTGTTAATTTGGAAAAAAATGGGAGAATTTAATTATTGCCATGAGCTTATCTTGCAATAAGTTGTTTGGTTTGGTTTTATTTTTTTCATGTATTTCTGCTAATAATATGCCAGCATTCAGCTTAGTATTTTTTTTTTAATCATTAATAAAATATAAGTACTTTAAAAAGACCTCTCACAACAGTAACTAAAAGGCTGACTACTGAGGCTAAATTTCACATTCCCTCTTTAAAAAAAACAATTGCCTCAGAAGTTACAGTTTGTTTCCTCTTCTGTACAGAGCACAAGATACCTCTGCTTTATGCTGCCTGATTTCTAGAGCCAGCTGCTGATTGTGTATGTGTAAGACACCATGGCTCTTCCTAAATGGTCTCTGCTTAGAAGTCCCTCTTAGACTTTGAACTTGGACTCGTGAAGCATTTGTGTGCTGGACTTCAGAAGACCTTGTTTTTTTCCGTGCTTTGTTGCACCCCACTGCTGCAGAATTTCAATTAAACATTAAAACCTAGCAGCAAGCTGTGCACAGGAGTCTTTTTTTCCTTGGCTGTAGACTGGATTCATAAGTCTCCACTGGATGGTATCCCTAAAACAAAACAATGTAAAAAAAACCCAACATTGCTCCTGACTTCAAAATGACTGACCCATTTTCCCTTATTGGGAGCTAAATTAAGTGTGAACAGAATCAGTTTACTGTTTTGGGCACAAAAGTGCTTTATCAGAAGACGAGGTGTGGTTTTGTCCATAAACGGATGAAACAAAAGCCATGGAAATTTTTCTTTGGAAAAAAAGGGTTGGGGTTAGGGGCAGATGACACCAAGCTCTGGGAAAACTTTTCTCCCAGAGGAATTTGCTTGAAAGAGTTTGCTGTGAGAAACTGTAAGAGGAGGGTTTATACTGGAAGTTAAACCTTAGCCTGAGTTGTAGTGGTTGCCTCTGCTTTGACTATAAATAGAAAATACTTGCCTGCCAAATTGCTATTTTTAAAGCTTTTTTGAATCTGTGCCAAGGAAATAATAATTAATATATCTGCTTATTTTCCTCCTTCTGTGCTTAACTTGAAATGACAACTCTCATTAGAATTATTATTTTTTTTATTAACAGAAATGCAAAATAATCTTGGATGGCATTTTTATGTGGGACTTAAAAAATAGCCTGTAGCTTTTTTTTTTTCATGAGGGCACTCCCTCGCCCCTGATTGTGCTTACAATTAAGATTGCATCATTTTTTTCTTAGCTGCCAAATGAATGTTACCTTGTTTCATGCAGTGTAGACTGCTTCCTGCATCAGTTTGTTGCCTTGATGGCATGTGTCCAAACAATGGAGAAAATCACAGAAATGTTTAAAAAATATGTAGACAGGAAATCAGCCAATGTAAAATGTTGAAGAAGGCAAGTGGTTGGCAAACCCAGATATTTATTTATATCATGTTAAAGGAGAACGTGTTGAGTAAACATCTCACTCTTCCAGAGATGATGCTTAGGCTGTGATCCTGACCACTCATTTTTCTACTGGAAAACTTTTTCTGATGTCCCATGGGAAGCATTTAATAACTCTTTCCAGTGGACAAGGAGAGGGACAGACAGAGCCTTCCTTGGGAGTCCTCAGGGAGATGTGCACGGGGTTAAGTGCTGCAACCTGAGCATGGTCATCTCATCCCTGACCCTGCTTCATGAGCAACTGTTTTTGCTACTGGTGTTTTCTGTGTTGTTCTGCATGCCTGGAGGTGTTGCTGGTTTGGCCAGGCTCTGGGTCTGGCTGCTCATCTCCAACTTGGAACAAGTGTGGGGTAAACAAACTGGACACCTTTGCCAAAGCGTGTTTGCTTTTTAGAGTGTTTTTTTATAGTGCTCTTTATAGTTAACATTTTAATGAGGTGAGGGTGTTGGGAGGAAAAGTCTTGCTGAAGTGATACCACCTGTGAGTGTGATTCATACATGGAGAGATGGATAACTGCAATTTAATGATGGTGGCTGGGAAGATAAGTGCTCCCAAAGTGATGCATGGATTTGGCATTAAATGAATCCTGAATTAAAATAATAATAACAGTGCCCTAGCACAGTTTTTCCTCTATCCTGATAGATGAAACTCCCTCCTGGAAGGTGGGTAATGCACACTGGAAACCTGTTAATGCTGAGACATATTTCTAGTCCATTAATTAAAAGCTGGGTGCTGCTGCTGCCAACAGCATCTTCCTCTCCAATTTGATCTGAAAGGGAGGAGGAGGGATCTGGTCTCTGGTACTCTGAAGGAAAGTTTTGGGCTGTCAGTCACTCTCAAAGACATGGCTAATTTGGGGCTTTGTGGAGAACCCTGCACTCCAAAATCCTGACTAAGTTTCAGAGGCTTTCTACTCCTCAGCAGCAGTAATTCCAGCCAGCATAGCTGTGCCTGGGCTCAGTATGCTGCTTGCTGTTGGTTTTACCTGGAGCTCTTCTGCACATTTTACCACAAGAAATGATGTCCCTGGCCTGTGCTCCAGGAGCAGTGTGCCTCCAGGCAGTGTCCTGCAGTAATGGCATGCCTGAGTCCCTTTGTATGGGCTGTCTTGTCTTGCTCCTAAGTTTATAAAAGGAGAAATGCAGGTACTGGTGAGGATATAGGAAGAGAGTGTGGCTCTGTACTCCTGGCTTTGGCCCTGGAGTTGATTGGAAAGCAAATTTCTGTCCTAGAGAAAATTCCTTCTTTGGAAGGAGTATTGTTGCAATCAGAGGCAGAGGAGAAAACCACAACTCAGTTTGTAGAGAGGGAGAAATGCTGAAAGGTCCTGTGCTGGGAGTACTGAATCACCATGTTTAGTTTCCTCTTGCAGATGGAAGCTGTTGTCAGCTTTGCTTCCTCTGGAAGATGGGAATATTCCAGTGAAGCAGCTGCAGAACCATCACTGCCTTTTTCCCATGGAAAATGTTGATGTTATTAAAAGGACACTTTCTGTCACAAAAGCATTCTGCCAGACATTTCCTGACCTGGCTTTGTGCTTAACCTTTTGTCTCACTTTCTCCATCTGTAAAATGGATGTGCTCGTTCTCAACCACCTGTACAAAATGCTGAAATTTGGGGATGAAGGTCTGACAATGTGATCTCATTTAAGATTCAGTTCCTTTGAAAGCATCAGATACTTTCATGGCAATTCCCCATGGAGCTAGTCCTATTTCTCACATAGGTAGGAACTTTTCAAAAGTGAACATTAAACAAATACAAAGCAAATTCCATCCGTTCATCTCTTACATAACTGCGAAGTGCAGATAATCCTTTTATTTTACTCCTGCTTCTGTGTGTCCTGGGAAGATTGCCTCTTGTCCCTCTTCCAGCCTGCTGAAGATACATTACTTTAACATGTCCTTTGTATAAATTAATCATGCTAACTTGTCAGAAATATTTTTGAGTGTACTCCTGAATTACAATGGCAGATATTTTTGTTTGGGAATCTGCTTTGTTGTTGCTGTTGATAACAAAAGCAATGAGACAAGAGGAATGGACTGTGTTTTTCCTCTTAGTTTTGTCAGTCTGTACTTAATTGACCATAGGGGCTGCAGTATTTCTGTTCAATCTTCGTTCATCAAAAAAAGTGTGTGTTCCATACTCTAAAAAATGAAAAGCTCATTTGTGATATGAAAAGATGCTTTCTTTGCAGCAGATGAAACAATTAGTATCACTTCAGTTTTAATGTAGTCTGTATTTAAGCCAGGCTTTCAAAGGATGACATGTTTATTCTGTAATTTAGCAGTTTGACAAATGTTGGTACTTTTAAAGGAGTTCTTAAAGATGTTATGGTAATGTGCTGTATGCTTTGGTAGGTTGACAGAGTTTGAGGATACACCAACGAGTCAGCTAACCATAGATGAGTTTATGAAGATTGACTTGGAAGAAGAATGTGATCCTCCTTCATTTACAGCTGGTCAGAAAAAACTGAAGATACAGCAGGTGAATTGTGAATCAAATGCTCTCTGTATTTCTCTTCTCTTCTCTCTGTATATTCCTCTTGTGGTCAGTTAATATTGACTCCTAATTGACCAGGTTTTGATAAAGTTTAGTTACATTTATTTTGAGGATCTTAACAGAAGGGTAAACATTGGTACATATGATACTTATTAACTACAGGATTGTTTGTTTGTTTTACTGGCAAAGGGATAGCTTCCCAGTTAAAAAAAAAATCATATATATATGAGCACCAGCTTGAGCTTCCATGTTTTGCAGCCTACCAGTGTTTGGTGCTCAGCCCACCACTGAGGGCTTGGCAGACTCTGCCCAGATGTTCCCCCAAACTGATGCAGTTACACTGTGCACTGCTCTCTGCTTTTTGCTTGTTTTCCTGCTGCCTCTGTCTTTCCCCTCTTGTGCTCTGAGCATTTACCAAAACATCATATCTTTTTGTCCTTGCAAAACTGGAGCCCCTTGTGCCAGGCTGGGATTCTGGCATTGAGGTCTTGAGTATCTGTCCTAATGTTTGTGCTTCTCTTTCATGTAGCTGTGTGCACTCTTCCTCCCTGGTGTTCAAGGATCAGGCCTGCCAAGGTCTAAACTTTGTCATGAGATCAGAAGCCATGCATTGTTTTTAAGGTGATAGCCATGATCAGGAGAAGTGCCATTACATATTAATTTCCTTTTTAAAACATATATTAAAACAATAACTCCATTTCTTTAATGAGACTGCTGGGGTTCTTTTGTGTGGTACCACACCTGCTTCCACAGATTAGTTCTCATGTGGCCTCATTTCTTTAGAAACTGTAAATTAAAGCTGGCACCAGAGGAAAAGGTGTTGCTACCATCATTGTTTTTCAGGGTTTTTGTTTTTACTGTTCTAAATATGCTATCAGTGAAAGGTCTGTAGGTGTATGATGTTCTCAAGTGCTGGGTTCAGTACTCCAGCCTGCCACCACCTCTGTGCCATGTCTGGCCTGGGCACTGCAATTTCAGTGCTGTCCTTGTGCTTGCTCATACCTACAGCCATAGTTGTAGAGTGTGATTGCTGAAGAATAAGGCCTTTTATTTGCAGCTTGCCAGAGTGAAGATTCCCTTTGAAGTATAGATGGGTGAGATAACATTTTTAATTGGTCAGTATTTTGAAACTTGTCTGTCTTACCTGTCTGACACTACAAAGTGCCAGACTTTTGAGTGGGCATTTGAAACATGCTTATTGCTTTTAAAATAACCTATGATTCTGTGTCTCTATATACAGTTCACAAACAGTACAAATTTGGGTTCTTATAGTAATTTCATGTTATTTTGTTTATTTTCATTTCAGCTTGAGAAGGCATTATCAAAAAAGCTGGAAGACTTTGAAGGTAGAAGTTCTGTTTTGTGTAACATATCACTCATTTGTTCAACATTACATCAGTGTTTGCTGAGTTTTATTTTTATTTCATCACTACAGGTGAAATATCAAGCTATCAAGATGAAATAGAGATTGAATTAGAAAACAGTAGACCAAAAGCAAAAGGTGTATTTGTGAATTTCACTAAAGATGGTAAGTCTGTAAAATCTTGAGACTACTTAAATAATAATGGGTTTAGATCCTGGAGGCAGTCTTCAGTGTATGAACATTATTGTGATTAATGTCATCATAACAATGGTTGGACTTGATCTTAAAAGTCCTTTTCTACCTAAATAATTCTATCATACATACATATATATATATATATATATATTTGTGTAGTAGATCTGTATTGCATTGGGGTTCTCTCTGGCAATTAGTTGGTTCTTATCAGCCTTCAAAACAACTACATTGTTCATTACAATAACAGTTTGTTAATGATTTCAGTTGTTTTTCTTTCCTGATGCAGTATAAACTTGGCCCTGGCACCTGAGAATGTTCCCTTCAACTCTGAAAGTGCATTGGACAGGTGCACTAGACCCTTCTGTCACTGAATCTCCCAGCTGACTAAGTGATACAGAAGGGTTTTGTGCAGGTTGAACTGGCTGTTTTTCACTTTTAATTACACCAGTAAGTTGTCACCTTCTGTCCCAAAGCCCTTTTACCCACCACAACTTGATAACACAGTATTTCTATTTAAAATGATTACTGTATTCACAAAAATAAAATTTGATATCCAAGGTAATGAATTTGAAGAGCATTTGGAACCTCCATGTATTCATACATGGTACTAAAATATTGTATATTTCTTCTACAAATTTTCTCTAAAGATTTTGTTCTTTAAGTGAGCACCTCTCTATTTATTTAGTTTCTGTAACAGATGGTGTGCAATACTCTACTGGGTTCTTTCTTCCCTTACAGATTCCATGGAAGATAATGCCTCTAGTATACCTGGAGATGAGGAGGCAGAAGATGAGGAACTGGAAGCAGCTGCTAATCACTTAAACAAGGACTTTTATAATGAACTTCATGAGAAGGATAGAGCAAAACAAAAAGAAGATGAGGAATGTAAAAGTGGAACTGAAGCTCTTGTAAAACCACCAGCACTGGAATCCTTGCTTGGCCCACTCCCCACTGCAGCTAGTCTTGGCATAACAGAATCCATAAAAGAGTGCATATCCACTAAGGACCAAGAGCCTGGTGAGTAGATCAGTCCAGCTTAGAGTGGAAACTGGACACATGCAGCCAGTTGTGGGTTTGTTGTATAATTTCCATGTATCTTGATGGTTCCTGTGGTAGCAATTCCATGAATCACTCTTAACATTGAGGTACAGGAGCTGTGAAGCTGAATGAGACCAGTGGTCTTGGTTGTTGATGTTGCTTGTTGGCATCCTTTTCTCAGGAAGCTGCAGGAAAATCTGGAGTGCCTAATTATTTTCTGCAGCCTGAGAATTTGTAACTCTCAGTCAAGTAGATTTGCAGTCATATGATAGCTGATGGGCATATTTCAAGCCATGCAGTCTCAATTAGGAAATTGGATGAAGCAGATTCCTCTAAATATGACTGGGAATTAAAACCCAAGTTTGAGAATTTTAGATCAAGGCAGACTTTCTCAGGAGACATTTCACTGGAGTCAAACATGATGCAGTCTGTCTCTCTGACTGAGAATCTTAGCAAGTGGCAAATATTTAATGCATTTGTAAGAGGAAATAACTGGTTGTATCTTTTTTCTTTGATACTGACTTTGGTGTGTGTTCTGCTGGTTTTGCCTCATTTCTCTTAAACCTCCCCAGATCTGTCTGCATCATGTAACTCTGTAGTACAGGGGGAGCTGGGCTGATCAACTGAGGAAGCCAATTTTGCCAGAGCTCTTACATCAAACAGTACTGCAAACTGCCAGTCGTCCAGGCAGATTTGTTTTCTTATGTGTGCTTGAGCTTTATGGAGATGGCATTTTCAAAATTTCCTTTTGCATCTTAATGACTCTGAGAATAGAACATATCTAAAGGGCATTTTATTCTTTATTACAGTTAATTTTTCCATCATAAGACACACCCATCTGAATCTGTTTTGTCAGTTTACCTGGGAGTCAATGCAGCAGAACATTTTGTTATCAAAACTGGATGCTAATTTCTGGTCAACAGCACCTCCTTGTAGTAAGATGCTCAATAGATGAACTGATGCGTTCAGATTCTTATTATGTTAGTGTTCACGTTCCAGAAATGTAGCAGGATGATTGCACGTTTGTATTTTGTACAAAAGAAATCATACAGAGACACTTGAGTGGTTTTGTTTTTAATTATGATTAAGAAAATGGATGGCTTGTGACTCATCTTTCTCCTGGAAATCAGCATTTCGTGTCGAAGAGAGGTCAGTAATGGCTAGGAGCTGTTGTTGTCTGGCTAGCCAATGACCTGTAAAAATGAGTTCTCAGTGATGGACATTTCTCAGCTGGCATTGCTATTGACCATTTTAATGGATGGGCTGAAGCCCACGTTTAAAGATGAAACTGAGCTGGTGTAGCCAGATATGTTCCCCTGAGTGGGGCTGCAGGCAGGTGGGCAGGAGGGTGCATGGCTTCTCATGCTGTGGCTTGTCTGCATTTGCTGTTTGTTTCCTTTCAGAAGTGGAGGATGTGCCAAATGAACGGAATTTCAAAGCCAAAGAGGTTTCAGTCTGTTCATTCTCTTGTAAAGCATTTAAGAAATCATTGCAGGTGTTTGAACAAGTGCTTATTTTCTTAACATGTTGTGAAGCTCATATGCTGAATTACTATTTTGATTTTATTTTGATGGTAGATCCTGCCCCAGCCTTTTGTTTGTTTATTTATTTATTTATTGCAGTGACTCTGCTAACTTTCATTAATCATTTAAAAGTATAGTGGTAAGTCAGAGTGACTGTGGTTATGTCTGTACTGCAGGGTAGTCAAGCTGGGTTGCAGTTCCCAGTCTCTGAGCCCTTGCCACCTGGTACCTGTGTGGTGTGGGTGCCTCATGGTGTGCATGTGGATCAGCCCCCAGAGGACCTGGTTTCCCTGGGGAAGCCACCTGTGTTCACGAGCAGTAATGGAGCCTCCATGTGTTTTGGATTGTCAGGAACCAGGTTTGGCAGGTGGCCTGGGATGTACCCCTGTTACTACACAAAATAAAGAAGACCTCTTGTTAAGATGCCTTCCACTGGTCACCTGTGCATCTTAGCTTGGAACCCTGATGAAAATAATGCAGATATTTCTGTTACCACAGGTCATGATGTCTTGAGTTCTGCCTCATAGCCGTGGGAAAGGCTTGTACCTGGAGGTACTATCTTCTTCTATCAGGCCAACTGATAGAGCTGTAAAAATCAAACAATTTCCAGGTTTCTGGGCCCTTCTTCAAATCTGAAAAAGAAACAGCGGTTTCCAAAACTAACTACAGGACTAGAGCAGTTGCTCAGAGTTTAATTTGAGATGGCACAATTATAGATGATAGTGAAACAGAAGTGGTTGGTACCTGTGGAGGGAGGAGGAAAAGATCACAGAATTTCCTGCATTTCTCCTGTGTATTTGAATGTGGTTTAGTGCAGTTTCTATTGTGTCTCAGCTGGCCATATGTTTGCTGTGGTATTTAATGTGCCAACACCAGTCCATTGTAAAAGGGACAGAGGTGCTGTAACATTGCACCTGTAAGGTGACACTTTGGTCCCTCTCCACAGCTGTGTAAGTCATGAACCAGGATCTTTTACCTTCCCTCAGCCCTCTCTGACCTTGAGTCATCATTCACTGTGTTGACCATCTGGGGCAGGTTGGGCTTAAGACTTTAGTTGGGATGATTTTGGTATCTCCTGCTGGTCTCCACATGTTAGATGGGTGTATCAGTGTATGGATGTGTCAGGGCAGTGGTTGGAAATGGCATGCCTGGTGCTATGTGGAGGATTCCCAGTAAACACTGACAGTGATAACTGTGGGGCTGGGCAGGTGACTATTACATAGGAGCTCAACAAGAAGGTGCAGTACATGCAGTGTTTGACCTCCTTAAATGCAGGGTATCTTCTCTCTAATGATCTCTTTTCAACAAAAAAAACCCCTTCTGCTGCATGTACCTCCTATACAGTCTTTCCATTTGGCTTTTGCATGTGGTAATTTGGTTTCGAGTTGCTTACATCAGCTGCTTTGGGAAATCTTCCATCTTTGTGCTGCGATGGCTGCAGCAACAGCAGAAGGTTTCTCACAAACTGCTTATGCAGGTAAGACTGAGGTGTAGATCCCAAGTATTAAGAAAAAAAATTACTGTATTTTTGCTCCACTTACAATTGGTATTTGAGCAGTGTGAGCTTGTCTATAGGAGTGTTTTATGGAAAGCAGAGTATTTTAGTCAATTTGCATTACAAAGAGAGCATACAAGGTACCGGGTTAATGAGTCTGAGGCAGTAAAGTGCTTAGAATAAACACTACATTTGACTATTTTTTTCATATAAAGTGTTTTAATTTGCAGAGACATTTAAGCTGAATCTATTTGAGCTTTTGCAAGCTACTTCTTTCTTATTCTTTGTGATAAAAAGCATTTTACAATGAGATCTCAGTTTCAGAGATGGAGGTCGGGTACATCAGCCTGTTTTTCTTCCCATGCAGCAGCCCAGCATCCTCTCCAGAATCCTGTGTGCTCTTTCTGATTCCGCAGCTCCTCAAAACAGGCCATCATTTCTTTTAGGAGACTGCCATGGTGAAATATCATGGACTTCGTTCTCAAGAAATAACATTCTGTGGTGTAAAACTTCCCTTTGCAGTTTATGTTTATAACTCTCCTATACCACTTGAAATGATTTATCACCTTTCTTGGTGTCTCTGTCTTTCTGATGTTTGCTGCCTGTCACCCTGTCTTTCCCATGTCACTCTGCTAGGCTGGATACTGCCAATTCATCTATCTTTGCCACATAAAATGAATTTAATTCTGGCTGGGGCTAAAATTGAGGAAGGTCTGATAATAACAGAGATATTGGTAAAATACAGGGGATGAGTTACTGACTCAATTCCTGTAGCAGCCCCTTTGCAATCTAGGTGATGATCTCCTGTTTTAGCTGTTGTTTTTGAATACAAATTCACATGCAGTAGTTGAAAATAAAGTATGTGGAGTGGGTGGCAACACATCCTGCATGTCCTCTTGAAAGTGAGTGGCTTTCACCATCCCATGCTTGGCTGGGCACCCGCCCAACGGCAGCCGCTGCTCATTTCACAAAGAGCACTGGAGAAGGGGGTTGTGCTTGCTCACAATAGTTTGCTCGTTTGTTGCTCCTTATATTTACGCCTCCATTACTGCTGCAAGGATAATCTGACACGGGCTGAGGTTGAAAGATGTTGCCATTGATTTCTGTGGGTGTTGAAGACCCCATGCAGACAGTGTTCATTGATCGAATAGCTGTCCGTGTGTGCTGCTGCTTCTCTACTTCTTACTCAAGGAGGATGTGAGAAGTGGCTGAAGATGAAGTTATTAAAGACAGGGAAGTGCTCATCCTCCAGGGTCTTCGTTTTTCTCCAGATGTCATCCCTTGCAGCTGCAAGCTCCTACTTTAGGCTTCATCCTGGCCTTGGGGCTTCTCTGATCCCTCCATGAGCAGGCTCAGCTCCCTGACCCAGCACGTGTGCACGATCCTCTTCCAGCAGACAACCAGTGCTGGCAGCACCACTGGCAAGGAAGGTGGCAGAAATGTGGTGCTGCCAGCCCTGGAAGGATGCTTGAGGACCCACAGGATTAAAACAGTTGGAGAGTGGTTGTCGGCAGCCACATGTGCCAAGGGGAGTTGCTCACCCCGTGCAGGATCCCAGCTTGGAATGTGGCAGACTCACTGCTCTCACCATTGCTGCTCCATCAGCAGATGGGTGTTGACCCCCTCTGTGTGCTGGTTTCTTCTTCCAGCATCCTCCTTTCTTCCTCAGGTTTTGTCTGAACACATCAGTGCCAACTGTTTGAAAATATATAAATGTATATATGCATATAAAAATATAGAAAAAGATCTAATCAGTAATTAGAGAGCATTTTATGAAGCCCTATTGAATCATAATTACTGCATACATGAGAAATAAAGCTGCTGAGTTTAGTGCTAATTGTGTTACACATGCAAAGCAGACTTGGTCATCAGCACAGGCGAGCGTGTCCCCATCCTGGTGGCTCTCCTTCTGGCTCTGGCTTCAACACTGGAGCTGCTTTGATGGTTTTAAGCCCCACCTGTGGAAATGAGCAGTGTGTGTGACCTGCCTGGTGTCACCTTCCTTGCACGATGCATTCTGAGCATTTTGAGGATTTGATCTTTTTGAGCTATTTGCTCATTGGAAAATATTTTCTGAGGCGAATTTTTTTTTTCCAGTTTTGAGATCTATACAATAAAAACCTTGGTACAGTCTAATCTTTATAATGCAGCCTCTATATGTCTATGTTTGGTAGTCTTTGTAGACTGTATCCTTGATTGAGCCTTCATTAGGCTGTTAATGAGATGTGAAGAGCTTGCTGCAGCCAGCATGGTAATAGGAGACCACCAGCTGCTTCGGATGCAGGTTTTTGATACCTGAAATCTTGGGTATGAATTACAGATGACATGATTTCCTTACTTGACTATGTATGTCATTCATACACCAGTGTTGTGTGTACGTGTTTTGCTCCAAAATCTGTGTACTCATTTTTTCATGCAGGATCTTTGCATTTCATTAAAGGATAGGAATGCTATAAATTTGTTCCATCTTCATGCCATGAGTAACTAGAAAGGTTAAGGGATGGAAACTAAATGTCTAGTTTGGCTGAAAGATTTCCAAACATATTTAGAGAGGAGTTTTGGAGTGAAACCTGCAGTTTGTTAGAGCCATCAGGGAGGTAAACTTGAATAGAAAGCATAAGTTAAATCATGTGAATACATTTTTAGAGCATTTGTGGATTTTTTAGGAATTTTCCATTGGATATCAACACAGACACCTCCTTAAAGGAAAATGTTTGTTATTTTTCTCAGGAGTCTTGGTCAAAAGAGCTGCCTGAGAGTAATGGGTGCTGAGGTGGAGAGAAGGTACTCAGGAGTGGGATTCAGGTTCCTGAGGCAAAAGGAGCAGACCCATCTCTTAAACCTTGCCTGGCTATGTCCCATGTGAATGAGTGCCCTTACCCCTGGCTGACCAGATTGTCTGTTTCAGGGGAGGAAGTCTCTTTATGCCTTTCTCTCCTCCTCCTTCTACTTTCTTCTTCATTTCTTATTTCTTGTTTCATAAAATTATGGTCTGGAATAGGAAATGTTTTTAAATCTCAAAAGCTTTTCCAGGCTTGTTTTTTTCTTTTTACCTGTCTCTTTCCTCGTCCTGACTGCTGAGTGGGCAGTGATCAATGTCTCTTTTCTGTCTTGAATTATTCTGATAAAAGTATGACAGAAAATCAGTTTTATTTTCAATTTGAGTAGCGTAAAAGCCTTACATTGGTCTTTGATGAGAAGGCTAACCTGCTCCTTAAGGCCTAATCCTACCTTCCTTAGGAAAAAAAGGCAAAAAAAGCTGCTTTCTCCTCTCTCACTGCTTTATCTGGCAGCTGGCCACAGGCTTTTGGAGAAGGAAGCAGTAGCAAGGCTGTTTATGCAGTTGGGAGACAGGCAGCTGGAGCAGAGGGTGAACGTGCTGACCAGCAGCTCTGGTGTGTCCTCCTCTGGGTGGGTATTTGACATGGGTGTGCTGCTCCACTCACTGATACTACTTCTAATGGAGCAAGGAGAAGTAACCAGTCCAAGCAGGTTTCTTAGCTATTTTTTCCCCTGGGTTGAGAGGAAGTCCAGATTTGCTGTCATCTGCTCTAGGTTTAGGCTTAAGGAGGTGGAAATGTCCAGGAGCATAGATTGGACAAGCAGGGAAACAAAGAGCAGCTCAGCTGGGGCTCCAGAAATGGTCTCTTTCCTGTGCCTGAGCAGCAGAATTATGAAAGCAGTTGTTACCCAAACACTAAGGGAGGGTTGTATTTTGTGGTTGACTTGCATGCCTCTGTATTTATAGGTACCAGTCTAAGTTTTTCCTTCTGTTGGGGCTTCTTTTCAAGGTTTTCCTCTGCCTGTACTCCCCAGCATCTGAAAAGATGCTGGTTCTCAGTCTGGGAGATACTTTCTGAGGCACTGATAATTACTCCTCTTTTTCAGGGAGCTTATTCTGAGGGAACCTGTGGAAATAGAAGCATCTCAGGAATCACTGACCCACCCCTTAATCTTGGCTGAAAGACATTGTGGATTAAAAGAACACTGAGGGAAGTGGTGTTGGGGGTGATGATGCAGATGCCTACAGGCACACAGGAAAGCTGGCTAAAAAAACTGAGTAACTCCCTGTTTGTATGATAATTCTATTTCTTTTTCTGCACCTGCCAGAATTTGAGCCCATTAATGCTCACAGTTATTTGGTTAGGTGGCAATTTGCAGAAAAATGGACATTCCTTCCCTGCCCTTCTGCCAAAAAGGAAGAGAAGTCTTTCATCAAAAAAACTCACTGGAAAACTGGAAATATTCATTAGAGAGCTGCAGAAGGTGAAATACGTGGAGGCTACAAGGAGGACGTTAAATTCACAAGGAAAGCTACATGCTCAGGAGGATGTTATTTGAGCAATTCATCACAGTGTCTGAAATGTCAGGAGTGGAGGTGGAGGTTCAGTTCAGGGAGTCTTCTTGGTCTCAGTTGTTATTGAATATAAAGACTTATTAACCTAGGTCAAGGAGCCACAAATGTGCCCATGGAAGAAGGAAATACAGCAGAGAGAGATTTGCAAGGCTTAGCTACTTTGGGCTTAATATGATGGGTAATAAATCCCTGTGCAGTGCAGTGGTGGATCGTGACCACTTCGCAGTTGTTTTGCATCTTCTGAAAAAAAAATAAAAAAATCCTCCATTTAGTACTTGATTTTCGTGTGCTGCAGTTTCAACTGTAAAGGCAGTGCATGCAAACTGTAAGGCTGCCAAAGTAAACCCTTTAAATGGAGTGCCATTTCTGCAAGGTTTTAGTATTTTTGTATAGTAGTTTATTGTTTTCCTTTTCTTCGGTGGCTTTGAACTTAGTTTCACAGAATCACAGAATTGCCTGGAATGGAAAGGACCTTTAAGATCACCTAGTCCAGTCATTAACCTACCACTGAGAAGACCTCTACTAGACCATATCCATAAGCATCATACCCAACTCTTAGAGCTCTTAGTCTTCTAGAATTTGAAAAATTCTTGCATCCTCTTAGGGATTAACTTCATTACCCTCCTACACATTTAATCTGTTTTATTTGCTGGTCTGAAATCTGTCAAACTGTCCTTGTGGTCAAGAAAAACATGTGTATGCATGGGTTGGACTGCAGCTTGTGTAGGTGACTCCTGTAATTAGGGATTTCAGATACAGCACCACAGACTGCTGATGAAAACAGTCCTGAGTTTAGCCTTGTGTAATTGTAGTTTGACATTTTTGGTTTGCTAAATGCTTTCATAACTAAAATGGATGTATTATCCAGTAGAGCAATAATATTAATGTTGACACTGTTGGCAATTAAAAACAATTTGTAAACTGATTATTCCTACTCCTGATCGCTTTTGAAATAATTTGTTTTTCAGTGTTACTTTAGAATTGGTTCATTTATTAGGTCTTTTTTTTTCTTGTGTGACAATGAGATAATTGCTATTTATTTTTTATTCTGTAAGCAATTATCATCAAAGCAGCCAAATATAGAGTCTACTTTGACCTGGAATTAGAGTGACCTGTCAACATGAGGCTACTGTAGTCTTCAGCTTTTCAATTTTATTTTTTTTTTCATATGCACTCACCAGAATGCATTCAGTAGGGCTGAAAAAATTACACTTAGACTTTTCAGTGTTCATTAATAACAGTGGTGCAAAGCCATAGAAACTGGCAGATGAGACCAGCTTTGGGTTGGTTATTAGTAAGAAAAATGATGATCCTTTAACTAGGATTGTGTGAACTGTGCTGGGTCAAGAGCATCTGCAGATGAGGAGGTGCCACCGGGCTGACTGGGGAGGGGTAGTTGTAAATTAAGGGGACAGTTGCTAAGAGTTGACTCTAGGGAATTTTTGCAGCCAAGTTTTGCTGAAAGGGAGCAGAAAATACTTCAAGTTTACTTTTAAAGTCAGCAGTTTAATGTAAGGCTCAGTTTTCATATTGAAACTTGTGTGTACACCTAAGATTGTAGACATTTTCTGTGACAAAAGACCTGGACTTTTACAACTGTGGTGCAGAAATAAGAGAATGAATATGAAATGAAAGAGAGTAAATCATGCAGTTAAGTAGTACCTGGAAAGAAATTCAGAGCAAATAACAAGGCTCTCAAGATAGGTATAAAAGCCAGAAGTAAACAGCTGTACAGTGGGTGGAAGGATACCATTTCTCAGCAAATTCACTCCCTAATGCCATGTTTTGTTTAGTTAGGGTGGGGGAGCCACTGCTTGCACACAGATGGGAAGAGTTAAAAGAATTAAAAAGAGTGCTCTTTGAAGGAATTAAAAGTGCTCTGTGACCAAATTGTTAACACTTATGTAGAAGCAAGGCCAATGACTGATTTTTTAAGTTGTACTTAACAGCCCTTACTGGTTTCCTGCTGAAGGTGAAAAATGCAAATCCACGTTACCATAGAAGTCATGTACTGAAATTCAACAACATCCATATTAACATGAAAGCCTGGTATGGTATTCTGTCAGTGTTTTTCATTAAATGAAACATAGTTCAGTGAAAAGTTGCTTTTCCATAAAGTCTTTTGCTGCACTTCACAACAGTTTTGCATTTGGTGGGAGTACTGCTCATTTGGTGCGAGTGGTGCTTTCCACGCTGTCGCCGTGTCTCACGGCTCTGTAGCTGCTGCAGAGCTAACACAAAACTCCTGTGCTGGTATCTTTCCCAAGATTCCCCAAGACAATCCTCCCCAAGACAAAAATCCCAGTGGTAGACCACACTGGCTTCCAGCTGCTGCGTCCGGATGTGATGTGGGTGCTACTGGTTGAGGTTGAGAAGTGTCTTGTTTTACTGGCTCATCCCTCTGCTATCTGCTGGTGTTGGTGTGCGTGTAGCTGCCTCCCACACCAGGGTTTGTCAGAAATGTCCCAGGCTTGTGCAGCCTTTTTAATAACAGGGTCATTCTGCTGGACATGTGCTGGGGAGTGGTGATGCCTTGGCCAGTAGAGCAGCATGTGGGAGGGAGGGGGTATCGGCCATGGAGGGAAGGGGGATGAGGCTGAATCACTGTGGGCAGAAACCAGCTCCCCCAGTTCAGCAGGGTTGGAGGAGCACTTTGGGCCACATCTTTGTGCTGGCAAAGAAGATGTATTTTTGAGGCTGAGAGTGGTATCTGTGCCTGTGCTGAGGTATCAGTGCTGGAGAGGTTTTGTGATCCATCAACAGGCTGTTTCAGATAGGCTGTTGCTCAATGTTCATCTTATGTGCAGGGTGTTTGTACTGGGAGTAAGGTTGATGCTTGAAGTTCATCTCCAGAAGTACAACTCTTTTTAGAAAGCTGTGAGCAATGAAGTTTGGTTTAACAAGGTGGGGAGGGAATTCAAAAATGTAGACCGAATTCTCTCCTGAAAAAGCTTTCTTTTAAATTTAAAGTTTATTGCTTTATCTCAACTTTCAGAAAGCTTGAAACATGAAACTTTCTTGCCTTTGAAAGCTTGATAAAAAACTCTTGGAAGTACTTTGACTGAAACAGAAAATTTAATAGTGAGGCATTCTGAACATGGAATGATGTTTGTGGGCAAGTAATTTAAACAGGTACTGATACAAAACACTCTTGTACTTGAAAGGATACAATCAGTGTACACACACGAACTGGGGAGAATATCACTGGGAGCAATAAAATGTAGGAATTCTTCATACTGCTTTCATTGCAAACAATTTTAATGGTATGGTCTGTGAAGCAATTGAAATGCAGAGCTGGCACATCACTAGATTGATAATTCCTCCTGCTACTTACAACTTATTCTCGGTACAGATGTCCTCAATTCTTTTCTTTCTATCACATTAAAGTTTCTTGTCTGCTTCAATTGCATGCCTGCCTCAAACGTATCACTTTCTGAAATTGTCCCTCCAATATTTTTTTTCCCCCCCTTTAAAAGTTTATATTCAGATGAAATCTTATCCTAAGGTTTACACTTCAACTTTTAACAAGCTCATTTTTAAGAACGGTCTTTCCTTAAGAGAGCACTTGGCTGATCCATCAATAATTATGTAGTAATAAAGCAACAGTGTAAAAATGGCACCTAGGTGCCAAACAGATTGGTTTGCAGAGCCACTGACAAAGATGAATGAATGTTACATTTTACTACTTTTGGTTCTGCAGATGCAATACAGCTATTTTCTTTTTGGCATCAGCGTCATGAAAACCAATTTCCAATTGTGGGATGTTTATGATAACAAAAATTTGTAACTCGGTGAGCCCAGACTGACTTTCAACTATCTGTATGAGTTTGAAATGCTGGTAATTTAAGGGGAAAAAAAAATTATTTTAAAAAATTATTAATTTTTCATTTCTTTGCTTAACAATTTTTTTAAGCAGTCACTGGGACAGAAAACACAGGGAATCCTGCAGTGTCATGTAATTACTTTTCTTAATTAATTCCTATTATATTAACTGTTTGTTCCCCCAAATTTGTCAGGCATCCTCATTCTCCTTCCCGCATCCAAAAATTCCACTACAATATGGCAAAAAATGTACTGTCTAAAATTGACACAAAAGCCTGAAATTGTTTTTACAGTTTCCTTTCTTTTTACAAATGCCAGTCCAGTTTAAGGCTGTGATTTAGATGACTTTGTGTTGTTGAAATCTGTCCTCTTCTTTTGGGCAAAATATGGAATGATGTGTTCTGTATGGTTTTATGGCCAGCAGATGTGCAGTCATGTTGGTCAGTTAGGCTGGCTGATTGCAGTGTCACCACAGTGATGAAATCATCTCCTGGTAGCAGCTGAGAAGCACCTAGAGAGTTAGATGTTTGTGGATACAGCTGTTGGGATACCTGCCCCCACAGCCTCTGCCTTGGCCTCCTGGTGCTGCTTCGCTGGATTTCCCAGGGTGATGCTGGTGGGTATGGATGGCTTGGCACAGCTGTGCTGCCTGCCTCAGTGGTCTCCTGCCTCTAAGGTGCTTTAATCGACCTGCAAACCTCTTCTGGGCAAAGGCCAAAAGCCCCAATTTCTCTGCCACTGCTGCCAGAGGCAGGGACTTGGCCTTATCATGGTTCTGTTACTCCCAGTTTACAGTGAGGAGTGCAGTTGGTCCTGCTCTCAAGAGACCCTCAAGTGGCATAGCTCCAGCCTCATCCCCTTGGTCCCCTGGGGCGAGGGCAGAGCTGAGGTCCACTTGCCTGGTTCTCTCCTCAGGAGGTGAGGAGCTATTCCACAGACCATTTTGCTGCCACAGCCCTCGTTTTTGTGGCAAATTCTAGTTACCTCAGCAAACACTTTCAACCCAGATCATTCATTTTAGCTGGCAGTCCTTGAGAGTCATGTTCCTTTGCTTGGCTTTATTTTATCACTGAAAGATTTTTCTGCTGATTTTAATGGTGTGAAGGTGATTTCACAGGGGTGTTTTGTCTCAACTTCAGTATCTCTGCTTTATCTTGCTAGTAAGCTTCAAAATCTCACTCTATCAGGAGACTTTTCAGGGCTTTTCTCTGTGTACCTTGGTAGCTCATCCCTCATCAGCTTAATATCCTGGGTTTATTTCACTGCACAGTTACTGATGCTTAAGTCTGCATTTACCTAGTTAAAATGAACATAAAGAACAATCCATCCTAGTCTTACTTAAAATAGTAAAAGAACTACAGAAATAAAATGTAAATAAATGCAATTTCTATAGGAAAAGACAGCAAGGCTGAATTTAAAATGGTGGGTTGTGTTTCATTTTGTAATGAAATAGTAAAAAGCTATTCAGAGCTTATTTTCAGAAGATAACTTAGGTTTAGTTAATTTAAAATAAACTTTTCTGATTTCAGAGAAATCAATATTTCATGTAATGCTGAATGTGTTCAAATTAATTGAACATAAAACTCACATCCTTCTTCCTAAAGCATCATTGTTCAGTTAATTAAGGAAAAACAAGTTTGATATTGTACCATATGCTGTAAATTAGAATGGGTGCATGGCAGAAAGAGACATGAATCCTTTTAGTGTATGTGAATGTTCGCTTTTGCCTCTGCAATACCGTGTTAAGTAGAAGACTAATATATTTTAAAACTAATTATATCTGGATATGGGACCTTATCTTTTCCAGTGTTCTTTTTTGAAAATATTACCAGTTTACCTGGTTTTCAAGACTTACCTAAATCTTTCCAAAGTCTTTGCTTTACTCTGCATTTAATCAACATTTAAACAGGGTCTTTTGTGTGCCTGTAACCTGCACAGGTCTGGCAGATGAGTGAGAAACTGTGAAGTCAGCAATAAGTCACCTAGCTAAAATGACATCTTAAATATAGTTATGTTACTGTATAAACTTTATATAGAAGTCAGATGTTGAGATTAATCAGAATGACAGGTTGTACAAGTATATGGCTGGTCTTTCTGATGGCCATTAGCTTGAAAGGCTGGCTTTGAAACCAGCTCCATTATTTACAGGTGAATCTTGCTGCTGAGCTTGTTGGGAAAAGGTTATTTCTCCAGCTCCACCAAAACCTTCTGTGC
This sequence comes from Ceyx cyanopectus, assembly GCA_013401355.1. Taxonomy (NCBI): domain Eukaryota; kingdom Metazoa; phylum Chordata; class Aves; order Coraciiformes; family Alcedinidae; genus Ceyx; species Ceyx cyanopectus. The sequence goes on along the minus strand of VYZU01056836.1, from coordinate 99,323 downwards.
ACGGAACTGCCTTTTCCACTGTTGCCGAAGAATAAGACAAATTATTCTCCAGGAACTTCTCTACAGCTTTCTTCTAATGGAAAGCTGTGGTTTGGGAGGGCATTCCAGCCCTCTAACGATGGCTTCCAAGCATATGGAGTACACATGCTAATTGTGCTGTGCTTACAGTTCAGTCCCTGCAAATGCCAAGGCACTGGGGCCTCGGAGCTGCTGCAGGCAAAATGCTAAAATCCTTCAGCACTGTCTACTGCGCATCTGGGCAGAAATTTGCTGCAGTCCCTGAAACATCTGGGGAGAGGAGGAAGATCAAATGCACATCATCTCTGGGAGTTTGCTGCTGTACATGTGCTGTCTGCAGCAGGATTTTGCTGCAGTTTGGCTGGATGACCAGTCGTGTTCTGCTGTTACCTGAAGCCACTCGAGCAACGCCTGTACTTGGGACTGCAGAGATCCTTGTATGCTTCATATAGTTGCCAGAATGGGCACGAAATTGCCATGGTCCCTGCGACAGGGCTCATATGAGAGCTCTGTTTGGGTCCAGAGCAAGATAGAGAAGTTCTTTACCACCTACCTGTTTCTCATCCAGTAAGCATGGTCAGGGATAAACAGATAGCACTTCATTTAACATGAAATGGCACAACCACTGTGATTTTTATTTTAAAGCATGGTGTGTGCTGGCTATGGCCATCTGTTGTGTAATGGACTGATGCTCTTAACACAGATCTGCATGTCTGTAGCTGCTACCTTTTAACAATTCAAACTCCTGTCTCAAACACCAGGTTTTAAACCCCAACTGGTAGTCCTGATCACTGAACCAGAGTTAGGATATTACATGTGTGGTCCCTCTCTGCTCCATTCCTCTGATAGCCCTGGTGGCATAAAACACTGCCCAGCACTGCTCTGAGTCCAGCTCTCATCCACTGCAGAGGCTTTCTCCTTTCAGCCAGGTTCCCACTTAACTGCTTTGTTTACAAAGCTTTTGCTTTTTGCAGGGGAGCTTCCACTCTTGCCTGTTATTCTACTATAGTAATAATAAATAATAATAATACTAAGAATAGTAAACTTTTACCTTCTATTTCCTTCCTCATCTCAGTAATTCCCAGCTTGCTATTTCTCACTGGCAATGAAGGAAGGAAGAAGCTGGGTAACAAAATGAGAAATTTCTTACCTATTAATTTTCTTTCCGTTAACAGCTTCTCATCATTCAGCCCACCCAGACAATGCAGTAAATGGCCAGGAAGCAAATTGGGTTTTTTAACTTTAAATAAAGACTCAAGTGTATAATTTCAAACACTATATTGTGGTGGTGTCTTAATGCTAGTAATTGCCTGCTGAAGCATTTCTGTAGTGCAGGTGAGTTCTGGTGACTGGTGCTGAGCTTCTCACCAGATCCATCATAGGCTAGCTCTGCACCTCAAAGGAGAGGGTAGAAATTACCCAACCTTTGCTGAGAGATGAGGAGAGGAATTAGAAGAAAATTAAGTGGAAAGTTCAAATTGTTCCACTTTCCTACTCCTCTAGGTGAGTTATTTTGTGAGGCCATTTTTAATTTGGAGCAGCTCTTTGGTCCGGACCACAGTTCTGGGAGGAATTGGAAAACTGCTTCTTTAATGGGAGAGCTGGCACAGTTCAGATTAATGTGGAAGTGAGTCTGAGGCTTTGGATGCCAGCACTGGCTTGTGTACCCATCCCAAGGTAGGAGGGCAAGGCTAAGTGGGGCAAAAGATCTGTCGGAGTTAGGCTGAGTTTGCACTTCCCACGTGACTGTTCAACCATTTGTACTTCTGCTGAAGGAAAATTACCCTATTTTTTGGGCCATCAGCTGAGCCAGCACTGACTTTTCAATGGCGTTCTAGGAAAAGGAGTTAGCTTTGATTTTGTGTTCCAATCAGTCAAATTGGCCTTAAAGTCTTGTATTGTGAGTGTACTCAAATTTTTCCTGTGTCTATTTAGCTTTAAAACTGTGTATGTGGCTGTATACATTTAAATTTTTTTCCTGGGGGATCAGGAATTGATTCATGATCTTTAAAAAATATGCATAAAAATAATCTAAGCAAAATTCTAGGGTTTACTTTGTAAGTTCTCTGTAGTGCAGAGCTCTCTCCGCCTCATTTATTTGGTGCGAGAGGGTAGCACACAGTACAGGAGGAGATTTATTCCTCAATAAAACATACATCCTTCTGCTGGGGTGGCTGAGTGCTGGCCAGGCCAAGGTCCTGGACGGACAGCAGAGCATTTAGCACCCCCAGCAAGACCTGGCTACTTAACCAGTGAGCTGCAGTTGCAGAAATGATGCTTCAGCATTTAAACACTGAACCAGCTGTTTTCTTTATGGCTGGCTCGGGCGTAAAGCGCTCTCGCTGTTTTACATAGTGGTCTGGCAGCGTGGAGAAAACGATCTGGAGGCTGATCTGAGCCCAGATGCCTTTGCTGTCAGCTGCCCAGCCCCCGCCCTCGGCTAGAGATACGGCGGCGCTTTGCGTTTGAGGGGTTTGGGGAGGGGAACTGATTAAGATGCTGGTCAGTCCTTCTCCCTGGCCTCTCCCTTTATATAAACTGTACTGTTGGATACCCCTGCAGAGATTTAAAATAACACAGAAAATCCAGGCCAGAAGGTACCAAAAAGAAGGAAGGGAGGGGTTTGGGAGGGAGAGGGAAAGGAGAGAAAAGATGCCAAGAACAGCATAAAAGGCAGAATTGGTGATCAGATAGAAAAGAGCAATAAGCAGGAGAAATGTCACTTTAAAGTCTCCAATTTAAGTTCATAGTTATTCAAGCAGAAGGAGGTGAGTATACAGAAAAGCACTGAGATGTGAACGTGTTGCACCTTTGTCAGGAGCTCTGTTGTTGGTCTTGGTGTTGCTAGATGCAGAAATCAAGTCGGAGAAGACTTGTGTCTGTGCATGGGAGCTCGTACCATTTTTGGGCTTTGGAGTTGACAAATGTCATTTGTGGTAGCAAATTAATGTTTCTTGGTGAGTATTTGTCAAGTTGATCATCGATGGTTCGTCGGCAGAAAATACGTTTTTCACATTGTTAAGAGGAGCTGCCCTCTGAGCACTTGGTTGTGGCAGCAGGGTTGTGAACTTCAAAGGGAATGAAGAGTGGCTTCAAGTTGCATAAAGGATGATCTTTCTCACTATTTCAAAAGGTGTTGAGGGAGACACGGACGTTATTCCACAAGAGGAACATCTGCTGCTGGTTTTGAGGACAATGTCAAGATGTTCTTCCGTTCAAAAGCTTAACCTTCAGCTGTATTTATTTTGGGAGGTTGAAAGGATTTTTTTTTTTAAGGGCTTTTTTATATTGCTATGCAGTTCAATAAGCATGAGCTTGCCTTTAAAGAAAAATCTTCAGAATGAGAATCTCATTGTTTATTGCTGGCCTGTTTTTGTATTACCTGCTTAAAAAACACATACATATTTCAGGGGGGTGGTTCTGGAAAGAATGTGTGATTAATTGTTTTTCTGATGAATTAGTGTTTAAGTTAACAAGTTGATGTGTCTGTTGGTGCCTAACCTTTGACTAGCTGCAGAACACATGAATGTGGTATTTTAGGTTTGGTTGGATCCTCTGTGGGCTGTGAGGTGAAACAATAGCATTTGTTTCAGTGTGGATGTGCTGCCAGAAAAGCAGCAGGGTTGTTGGTGACTTTTTTTCCCAAATTGAAATTTATAAAAAACTCATCTAAGAAAAGTTCTGTGGGAGATGGCTGACTGTAGAAAAAAAAAATATCTCTGGATTCATTCCCATGTGTCACTAAGCACAGAAATTTGAAATTCTATTCCTATGATGGGACAACTGTTCTGTGACCGCTGTATGAAGGCAGCTAATGTGGAAAGACCATTGTACTGATGACCAGTCAGCTGCTAGCTGCTGCAGGAGCTTGAATCTCAGTGTGAGGAAATGGAGATGCAGGTGCTTAATAAAGATGGGTTTGTAATTCTGTGGGGGGTTAAGGCAAAATCTTGTAGGAGAACCTACAAGTGAACTTCCTACAGTGATGTGGATGAGCCTGATGCAGCAACTGCAAACCAGATGGGGCTGGTCCCGTCTCTTGTTTCTTTTTGCTCTGTGAGAAGGTCCTATTTTTAGCAAGGAAAAAGCTAATGAGCTTGCACATCCCTGCTTTAGGACAGGCTTACCTTGCACAGCCACCTTCTCACACTTGCCATAGTGGAGTATTGTGGCAGATATGGAGATTATGTTTTGGGTTTTGTTTTTTTTATTTGATCGACTCTTTTTCCCTCTATGCTCTTCATTTGCACCCATTTGGGCTTTGCCTCTTCTTAGAGTCCAAGCGTGAGGAGCTGGCCAGTGGGTGCTTTGCTGTGCCAGGGCTATGTGTCCTGATGCTGCCGGGCAGCCTGGCGCCAGCCAGCAACGCCTCCTGCCATCCCTTGTCAGGAAGAACAGACGTTTCTGGGAAGAAGGGGCCTCACTCTGCATGGTGTGGTGTGTTTGCTTTCTCTGAAGGAGCTAGCAGGCTGGAAACTTGGCTTTGGCTGGAGAGGACCCCTTAACCTTGCCTTGGCAGAAGGAAATAATAAAGCGACAGACTTAATTTATCTTCGTGCTGTATGTGTGGCCTCGTGTGCACTGTGCGCCGCCAGACCTAAATCCTGGGGTCGAACTGGCACTATGAGGAGCAGGCTGTGGTTTTCAAGGTGGCTTTAGGTACAATAAAATTAAAAACATTTTCACTTAAATACGACTGTATGCATCATGCAGTTTGTGACCTTACTAGTAAGAACAATTAATGTTGCTCTGTCCTTACATTTTGTTTTTGTGGCATACTTCTGTTATGACGGCACACCATGACATTGCCAAAGAAGACTGGGGGACCCCAAGCCCTTGGCAGCCACAGGGTGTGTGCTGTGGGGTGGGGGGGAGCCGGCTGGGATTGCACAAAGAGATGCCTTATCCAGAGCAATGAGATTGGCAAGAGCTTAAAACTGCCAAGATAACCTCCCAGCCTGCTCTGGAGGCTCCTAGCCTCGTATGAATACAGCTCGCCGTGTGCTGGGTGCGTACGGCCCCGCAGACCCTGTGCACCATCAGCAGCAGGTTCCTTTGTACACCCATCCATCCTCGTATGCTGCACTTCATGCCCTGCTGCTGCCACTGCTGCTGCAGCATTTTCACATCTATTTCTCTTCCCTACCTGGCTGCTCTGGCACTTTGTGTGCCCTGCACCGCTGCCACTCCCCTCCCGCTTACACACGCTTAATGACTGTTCTCTTCACAGCCCTTGGTAAATCAGTTATCTTCCCCTCCAGATGGGTTCCTGTCCCCTCTGATCAGCTAATCAATTTTATTCTGTTGTGCTTGTGCAGTGCCTTTTTTGACACTAAGCTACTGCCTTCCTTCCCTGCACTCTCCTCACAGCTCCTGAAGTGGCACCGGCGCCACTCATCAGATTCAGCTGCAGAAGCATTTCTGCCCTGTCAGGTTCCTCTGATGATCTGCGGGAGCTTTCTGTGGCTCCTGTTGGTTCTGATGCCTCCCTGGAGAGCAACAATCAGTCCCAGTATTTCTGATGCCCTGGGCTCAGGTCGTTTGGTTTGTTTCTTAAGGATTTTTGTTGGTGAAAAATCCTCTCCCAACTATTTTCAGATTTTGTTGAACTCTTGCCCCAGAGTATTTCTTAAATGCTGGGGGTGCTTAGTGTCTGGTGTTGTGCTGAATAGGTGGAAGAGTTCTTTGTTTCAACTCTTTTGGCTCTGACTGCTACAAGACAGTGTGATAGAGGGTGTGTTTGCTGCATGGGACCAGAGCACCAAGTGCCTTCTATTATATCTGCTCCAGAGGATTTCCTGGGAAGTGTTCAGCCTCCATTTCTGTCTGTAAGGAAATCCCCTTATCTGGGCAGAGCAATAAATAGTGCTGCCTCCTGTAATAGAAACAGAAAAACACATTCTTTAGATGGTTGTTTTTAAAAATGTGGGGTTTAAAATATATCAGCTGGAATGATTCTTCTGTAATAAATCCCCATAATAGTGTGCTGTGTATACACTGAATACAGAGGTAGGGAGAGGGGGAGATGGTGTGTTAAAAGAGGGTTTAGCTTGCATTTAGTAATGGCAAGAACAGTAAATAATCCTGCAGGTTTACAGACCTAATCCCCAGTGTCTGATTGTAGCTCTCCTGCCTACTGGATTCAGTTGGAAATATGTTAAAAGGCTGTAAAGAAAGGGCTTTGGGGGAGTTTTATTTTTAAATATTGGGGGAGCTGGCTGGGTGACTGATGGTTTTAGGTGGCATTAATATAGTTGATTTGGGACCTTGTTGGAAAGCTCTAGAAGTGCCCATCCTCCCCTGCTTGCCACGGAGATGTTCAGTGAGGATGGAGTAGGCGGCTCCTCAGTCTCAGCTTTTCCCAACAATACATTCATTTAAGAACTGGATTTGGGGGAGGGGTTGTTGTTTTTAACACCCTATTTTTTTTTGCCTGTGACCTCCAATAAAGTGGTTGTTTTTCTTAACAGAAGAAATCCACGATGTCTAAGAGCTGTGCCATGTGACTCTACTGCTTTTAAATAAGCTTTTAAGAGGTTGGACCAGATGCTGGCCACATCTGTGTTTTTATTTCATCGAACATTTCATTTCGATCCTTTTATTAAAAGAGAAAATGATCATTTAGAAATTGTTTTGAAAAGTTTAGCAGCTGGGAAGGTCTTTCTAATATATGAAAAAGCAAAGGGTTTACTTTGCATGCCCTGGAGTGAGCCATGTAGCATCGAGCAGATGGATATTTATGGCTGGTAGGTTCTACTCCTGTTGGAAACTATTACCGTGGAAATTTTTGCATCAAAACGGATGTATTCTGTTTTGAACTGGCATTCTGTAACAAAACATGTTTGGTTTGTTTTTTTTTCTCAGCAAAAGCATTAAACTAAGGATTTGAAGGCACCTTCTCTTCTGAAAAGCCCCTTGCATTTAATAAATGCCTATTGCCTAGGCAGGAAAAAGGACAACTTGCAGGCAGAGGGATATCCTGCAATTACTCCCTCTACTGCTGTTATGGGATCTAAGAAATGCTTATTACGTATAACTTGCTTCTGGATTCTTCTCTGCAATTTACCAGTTGGAGAATGAGTTTTCAGTCCCCAGTGCTAATTGGTCCAATGAGAAAAACTGGCACCTAATTCTGTAACAAGTTATATTTAAAATGACAAGTGAAATTGTTCATGGTGCTTGAAATTACATCATTTTCAGTCTGGCATATTAGGGCTGTATAAGGGAACAGACAGCTACTGTACTGTGACATATTAAATTTTAAACCTCTGATCCAAAAATACAGCAGTGTATGGGGAGAGTGGAGTATATACTGATGAATAAAAGCAGTGTCAGCTTGATTTCAGTGGTATATTTTTATTGTTCTTAAGATGCTATGGAGGTTTTTACAACAAGTAGTTGTGTTTTTATGTAAGTTGAGCAGTGACATGAGTAGTTCTGTCACCATGTCCAAGTTTGTATTTTCTAGGCTGCAATTTCCAGAACTTACTGGTGATTTTTGAGGTTATCTCCCTTTTTCTTTGTTCCTAATTGCAAGCTTCTGGAGATAGTTGACTGTTTATCTGGTGCAATGAATATGAGGGGGGAAAAAAATAGAAATCCTTTGTTTGCTCAGATAAACCAAATGAAAAGTTAGGATTTTTTTTCCCCAAAAGACTTTAGGAAACGAAAGGTAGATAACACAAGTAAAAGGGATGCCATCCCCCCTTTTGTCCTACAACTGTGTGGTTAAAGCACATACCCAGAATATGGCAGGACCATTTAGAATCCCATTTTTGCACAAACTCCTTCTGACCTATGAGGCAGGTTATTCTGGCCTGGGCACACTTGCACTCTCCTGCTGAGCTGCTTGGTTTTGTGTAATGAAGCACTTCTTGGACACAAGTGGACATTCTCTTGGGAAGGGATCTCAGACACAGAGACTGCACTATTTACCCCTTTGCTCTGTGAATAAGCATTTTGCTCACTGGAAATTTATACCTTGTTCCATCATGAGAGATTGTAGTGCTGTTTCTCACATACCCTGGACTGCAATGGGTGATGCAGCACATAGTGATTCTGTGATTTTCTTGATTATGATTTGTTTTTTAAATTCCAGTTAATTATATTCAAGAGTCAGCAAACCACCAGGATGTATTTTGTCACCTTGCTGCCCAGAGAATTTGTGGATTTTCCCTCCCTGAAAGTGCTCAAGGCCAGGTTGGATGGGACTCTGAGCAACCTGATCTAGTGGGAGGTTTCCCTGCCCATGGCAGAGGGTTTGGAACTAGATGATCTCTAAGGTCACTTCCAATCCAAACCATTTTGTGTCCTTGGGTTGCACCCCTTCCTGCCTGGTGTGGGCAGCCTGCATGAGGAGCTGGTTGTCTTGGTGCAGAATGTTCTGTTCTTCCTGTGCTATGTAGAGACCATACCAGAAGAAAAGCATATGTACTGAACAATTCTATAGTTACTATAAAATCTTCTACAGTTTTTAAGTCTTTTCCAGGGAAAAGGTTGTAAAGTAAATCTGGTGACTGGAACTAAAGTGCAGTTAATTTCTAAATGTAATGGCAATGAGAAATGTTCCTTAAGGCCTTTTCAGTCATATTAGCATCAGACTTCCTGAGTTGGTGAAATCGATATTATGTTTATGAGACAATCTCAGAAAAAATCAAAGCACAATGTTATGCTCTTCCTCATGACAGGACATTTTCTTAGGGGTGAAACCCATTTTGCATATTACTTGGTATGGAAAATTTAAGCCTTTCTATTGGCTGTTTAAGGTGAATTTTGAAAAGACATTTGTACTTGCTCAGTGTCTGATACCAGTAAATGTCTGCTGAGTTCAGCAACCAGTCTTTTTGCACCACCTCAAGAAGTACAGCCTTTAGTCCTAACCAGCTGTTTGCCTGGATTCCCAACCCTGTGATTTCACACACTTCAGGCAACTGGTTGAAATGCGTATATTTTGACAAGTAGAGTATAATTTATATCTTCTGGGAATGCTCATAATTCCTACCTGTGCTTGTGTTCACCATTTGATGTTCCTCAAGCCTTGAGGCTCCACATTGCTGTAACCTGCTGTTGGATCAAAGAGCTGCAGCTTCCTTCCCCCTCAGCTGGTCCAGCACGAGAGCTGGAGCTCCACTCCACTCAGGAGCTCTGCTCCACAGGAGAGTACCAGACTGGAGAATCAAACCATTCAGAGGTCTTGGTTAATGGGGAAGCACATATCCAGGACACAGGAGCAGGAACTGTGAGGATGCCAAGCTGTTCTGCACCATTTAAGTTTTAATTTGTTATTGCACATTGTCGAAACTTAATTTATTTTTTCTACAATAAAACTGCTTAGGTCATCTCTTGGCTAGTCTCAATTAGATGTAATGGAGATGACCAGGAAGATTGCTTCATTCACCAGCACAAGTCTTTGTTGAATAATTTGTTTTCTTCTCTACCTGGGCTACATTAGTAGCATATTACTATTGTACATTAATGTGATCTAGAAAATCAGGTTTTGCTGCTCTACACTGTGCCAGTCCCAAATTAGGCCTCACTTCTGTGCCACTAATATAATACTTAAAAAAAAGAATAATTCAGAAGTAATGTTAATAAATACAAAGCTACAAAAATTACAGTGAAATTGTAATTACAGAAAGCCATAAGTTTAACACTTATCTAGACCATTCCATAGCTTATAAAAGTTGTTTTAAAATGTGTAAATGTTTTAATAAATCTCATTCTACAGATAAAAAAACTAATACACATGTTTTTACAGAACTGGTATGAGGTAAGTGGTTCAAATCATGATAGATCAGGATCAAGAAGAAAGCCATGGTATGACTATTGATGTGTTAGTCTCTGGTCCACACTGCTTCCCTCCAAACAGAAAATATTTTCTAAGTCATAATTTATGGATAAATTACTGACAGAGAAATTCAGGCAATGAAAGGAATAATGGACACTGTTTTTTAAAATGGTTTCCCCAGCTTTCTACTGGACATTTTGTGTCTATAAATTAAAATGGGGGAGAAAAAAGGCAGTGGGAAGTGCCTGATAGATTTCTAGTACTGAAGGAGACTGTACTGATTCTTGAATTTCAAATGTATTCAGCTTGGCGAATTTGTGCCTGTGTGTACCCACCTCCATACTTAAAATACTCAGCAAGATGTGAAACCTTGTGGATGAACATGGAAGGATGCAGTTGTCTGAAGGACAGTCATTGTTACTTTACCATAGAACCTGAATTACAATAAACTTTGAACAAACCCTCCTCATTAAAATGTGTTCTTTTCTGTAGGTGAGAATGCAGGAGATGGTGAATTAGATCTGAGTGGGATTGACGACAGTGAAATAGATCGGGTAAGGTGCCCTCTTATTCTGTCTCTCTCTGCATTTGGATATCTGAGAAGGAAAAGTGGTTCTTATCTGATTTATCCTCTCACTGCCTTTTCACTCTGATTTATGGAGGGATCCAAGTGTTTACAGTGGTCTAAGATCAAAACTAATGTTCACGCAAGCCTGTGAATTTGGTCTACCATCCCTGTTTTATGTATCTACAGGATTGCTGCTGCTGCTCACTCATACCATGCTGGAATAATATTTTAGAATGTCTTCTATTTTGAAGGACTTTTAAAAGTTTGGTGGAGCTCAAGGTTTAGGGTCATAAATACATTATTTAATTGAGATATATTCAACATAGGAAGCTGCCATGGAAACCGAACTGTAAAACCAGTATGTGCAACTTCTTTGTTCTTTCAGAGATTTCTGTAATGTTTCTAGATTTATTATTATTTGTGTAGCAGCAAAAGATACCCTTTACCATATAGCCTGAATATGACAGACATACAGCTGTGGAAAATGGTTTGTTGAAGGTCACACAGCAGGTCAACACCTGAAGATGTGATATGTCTCTACTTGTGTCTTTGAGCCTGATTCGTTCTCCAGCCACCACACGGCTTTAAAGACTAATTTAAACAGATAACACCAATGCTAAAAACTCTTGGGGTACAAAATCATTGAGAGCGATGAGGTTGCATAGAGCTTGCTATCTGTAGAGCATTGTTGGTGATGGATAAGGAGCAGGAGAAGCTCAGGTTGACTTGAGCAGTAAAGCAGGTTTTGCTGGGCTGGGTGCTAGGAACGGTCTTCTGACTGGAGCAGATGTGGTATGGAGAGAGCAGGGAGGCTGCAGGATTTAAATGTAGCCAGGCTATAATTTAAACTATTGTGGTGGAAGAACAAACACATTTTCTTCTTCTTCTAGTCTCTGTGATTAGGTCATAACTCTGCTTTTATGACCTCATGTTCATTTCCGTGGCAATAGACTGTTATATCATAAGCCCAAGACTATGAACTCTCTAAAAGTGTAAGGATGAATAACTGTGCTAGGAGGAAGCGAGTTTTACTATTATGGTTCTCTTTTAATAGAAGCAGATGAAAGAGCAAAAATACTGATCTGATAAACCAGGACTTGCATAGCTATTTGCTCACCTTGCTTGCCCTCAGAGGAAGGACTCCTCTCTGAATTAATTTAACAGTAGGCTTGAGTTATTTTCTCATAAAATCCTATATGTACATTTTACTTTAGAGAAATTCTTAAATGCCTAAACCCATAAGATGGAGAAATCTTGTTTTTCTTGTATTTAAACATTGTTTTAGAAGTCTTGGGTCCGCTGCTTAAAAATAAAGTGTCTTGTTCTTGAAGGAGGAACCAATTGGTGTTTGTTCTGCAGAAGTTCTTAACTCCCAAACAGCATCAGATATAGAGAATTTCTGTTTCATGGACAGTTGTGCTAAATACTGGTTTTACTTTTATAATTAAGTAATTGAAGAGGAGATCTGTCAACCAGCCTGCCAGCCTGTCTGCTACTTACCTGTTTGTTTATTTCTGTAATTCATCTGAATAGTTCTACAAGTGTTTTACAGCTCCACACCTACTAATGATGTTACCAAGACTAAGTGGAGTTAACTAAAAACGGCCTGGAAATTGTTACTGAATGCAACTCTCTGAAATCTAGAGGTCTGAATTTCCAGCAATCTCAGCTGGTTTCATTCACACAGATGTGGCTGTTAAACTAATAATCTCAGTAACTGTGCCTAAACTTTTCGCAAAAACCTACCCAGAAGACAGATGTTTCTTTTTTTGGTATCACAGGGCAATGGTTCCTTTACTGTTTTCAATTACAGACCACCATCAACACACAGAATTACTTGCAGATGACCATGTTGTCATGATACCCACTCACATAATCTGAAAAAGATCATAAACCCAGGATCATTTTAGGTTAATTGCAGACCACGTACAATGAATGAGTCCTGGATGGTTTTTGGTTCCCCCCGTCATACTTTGGCAACCCAGCACTGTTTTTTAGAAAACATGTTCTTGTTTTTCACCAGCTTTAGAAGTTACTAGAAATGCTCTGTGATTGTCACATCTCAGTCATGTCTCATTTTTTTTAATGTACTTTAAAAAATAGAATGTGAATTGACCTTGCCAGTGGTTTTTCATTTGAATTTTGCTCTATGGTTTTCAAGTTGATTTCCAAAACTAGATAAACTTGTTTTGTCTTTTAGTACATACTTAACGAAACAGAAGCTCAGATAAAAGCAGAGCTGTGGATGAAAGAAAATGCAGATTATCTGAAGGAACAAAAAGGTAAGTATGTGAAACTGAAATTCTCCTTTTGGACGATGTTGCTGAAATATTAAGTCTGTGTAATCTTCATGCTGGTTGTCCTTTTGTCATCTTTCAGAAAAGGAAGCAAGAATAGCAAAAGAGAAAGAACTTGGAATCTATAAGGAACACAAGGTATTAAACTGTATGCTAATTGTGTCTGGAAATGTCTTGGAAATTCATTATTTGCTGATCAACTCTATGTAGGATGTACGGGCATAATGGTACAGGTCACCACTGAACAAAGAAAAGCTCTTGTATCTCTCTACTGTTACTGAATTACAGGGCTAATTACAATTATAATTTTTCAGGTAGAGAGTAAAACAATTCTTGCCCAAACTTTTATTTTAAATTCCTATTATGAGAAAATCCTGTGCATGGCAAAGTCAGAGTTAGCTCTTTGCATTATAATTGCTGTCCTAATGGTTTGCTTATTTAAATACAGGTCTTAAGACATGCCTATTATTTTTTTAACGTGTGCATGGGGAATTTGTTTGTACTTGCCATAATTTCAGTAGCTTTCTTTGCTCTTCCAATAATGCTTTCTTTATGAAGAACTGAACAGAGCCTTGTTACATTCACTTGAAGGAATATTTTGTTATACCTTTCATAAAGAATGTGACAGTTATGTTAACAAATGGCATGTCCTCTCTCCATGTTTAGCAGTTTAAAGCAGCCTAATTGGCTGTATATTCACAATTTACAGCATTAGTGTTTTGTGTAATTGAGCAGGTGACAAGTCAAATCTTCCACATGCAACTAAAATCTATGTTAGTTTTTAGTGCTTATATCCTCTTTTTTTTTTTTCCGACTAATGCGAAAGGCAGAGTTTCCCACTTCCCCTAGGTATTTTAACAATAAAAACAAAACCAGACAATGGAACACTGTTTTATGCTTCAGAGTTTCTCATTCATCCTGCTCTTATGCAGACGTGGCAGTCTACCAGCAATTTTCAAAATTGTATAACTGCTTGGCACAGCCAAGTAGCCCGGACACCCGCTTTTTTGTTCAGACAACACAGGAGTTTTTCTCTAACTCCGTATTGTTTCTGACAGCTTGAGTAGAACTTGATTAATATAGTGCTTTCCAATTTCAAGGTAGCACTTGACCCATGTAGGTAAACAGAAGGGCTATTATCCATTAAAAAATAAATCTCCTGCAGAGCTTGGTGTTAAAACCTTCCTTTGAAAAGGAAAACGCCAAATGAGAAACAGAGGTTCTTTTTTTCAGCCCATACCTACCCAGGCATGGGACAGAGCTAGAAATGTTCTCTGGTGTCACTTCTCTTTGCTTCTGCACAGCATCAGCCCCCGAGGGGCAATGCTGGGATGGCACTGCAGCCTGTGCCTGGGCAGGGCAGCAGCAGGTGACATTGCCACTGTCTGCAGCCTCTTGCTTCCTAGCTGTCGGCCTTAATGCCAGTCCACGGGGAGAAAGCTGCTGCTGATGTCCTTGGCCCTTTTCAGGGTGGAGGAGGATCTGGGTAGATGCTCTCTCACACCACACTGGGACTTGCTATAAAATACTGTTGCAGTTTTGACACAGAGTTGCCAGTGCTTAGGGGAGTTGTGACCCAGCTTGTTTCTAACAGTCAAGACAGTTTTAGCAGATGAATTTCTCTTTTTTTCATGCTGGTTGATGCTATCAGGGTCCCTGTCCCCGTAACAGGAGTTTGCTTCCATTTTATTTTAATTTTTTTCCTTCACATGTGAGAAATGGCCCATGTTTCCTCTCTGGCAGCATTACAAATACTAAGTAAAGAATTTGCAGTAAACTGTGTGGGCATTGGGCAAAATACAAACACTTACCTCTCAGAGAAGAGAGACCTCTCAGTCCTGTTCAGGGGAGGAGGGAGCACTGGCTTAGCATCCCCACACCTGCCCCACCTGAGCCAGGGCTGCTGAACTGCAGCTTGCCCTTCTGCTTCACCGAAACTTTGTTTGTATCTACATCACTAATTTTATATTTTAATTAAGCCAAAGAAATCTGCAAAGAAGAGGGAGCCAATACAAGCCAGCACAGCAGGAGAGGCAATTGAAAAGATGTTAGAACAGAAGAAAATTTCAAGTAAAATTAATTATAATGTGCTAAGGGACCTGAACAGCAAAGGAAGTAACACACCAAAGAAAGAGGATGACAGCACTGATGACAGCACCAACACCAAGAAGCTGTCAAGAAGAAAATCTATTGCCAGTAGGAATATAGCCAACCCTGTAAACAGTGTGGGAAAAAGGTACTTCAATTGTTCATTTATATCTCTGTCTGTGAGACTGTCTATGTATCTTTCTGAGCCAGGCAATGCAGGGACTGAAACATTTGTTTGAGGCTAAAATAATGTCAGGGCTCTGTTTTTATTTATTTTGCCTGCAGTGTTGCAGTGGCACCTTATTTACAGTTTATGTATCAGAGATCTGCTTTGGTGTGAGTTAATCATCCTGAAGCCAAAACCAAAGACATTTTTAGGGGAAATTCATAAACGTGAACCTTTCAGCTGGGGACACCTTTTCTTCATATAATCCTAACGTTTGCTGCCCTGCCTTTCTAAGTTGTCTGTATCAGCTGACATGACACTAAGTGTTCAAAAGCTTTGGCTTTTTGCTTGAGTTGAAAAATACAGTTCCCATCTGTTTTGACAGCAAGATGTTTTGATTAGCTTTTAATTTAGTTTTATTCCAAACTTTTGTTTTTAATCGATGACACAAATATAAAGCCTTACAGTAAATACTCTTGTCATTTTTCTGCTCTGCATTTGCAAATGTTTCATAGTGTGATGAAAACTACTGTTTTAATGAGTAAAATGATTTGCTGAGTAGGTTTGCAATGTTCTATAAATTGTAAAAGCAGACTGATGTTTCCTATCTGCAGTATTCAACTATTTTATTTGTCTTCAGTTTATGAAATCATGTTGGATGATCATGTGAATGATGCTTACATGTAGTAATTTCTTACTCTAGAAGTTATATATTTATCTACCTATTTTTCTACTGCCTAAAATACATAGTTTTTTGCTTTCATAACTTTAATTTCATTCTGAAATGTAAGCTGATGTCTTTGCACTGTAGTTGAGATTGAGGAGTGTGTTGCAATGGGGTAAAGGGCAAGGGAGGACAGGAGGGCAGCCATGAGGTGTGAAAAATCATCTCTTTGTGCAAGAATTGGAGATGTAGGTTACTTGAAAACATGAAACTGGAAGGGTCTGTAAGGATGATTATACACAACCCCTTATTTTGACTTCGTTTGGTAGTGGGGCCAGAACCATTGTCTTCCATTTTGGCTGAGAATGGCAGTGGCTTTGGCATTTGGCTTCTTGGCCAAAGCTGAAGATTGCTCTGCTGGCACTGTCAACAGGATACTTTTTTTTTTTTTTCAATGTACCAGACATCTTTTCTTTCTCTTCTGTACCTTCTTGATTCTGTATTTTACCAAGACAGCTTTATCCTCATTCAACTTCTCACCCTTAGAAGCTTTGCTTTCCTGTTCTTGACTCAGTGTGGGTTTGAGTCTCCTCTGTAAGTTGCTACTTTGAGGTGCTGTCTAATGACCCAAGCACGAGTTTTCCACTAGTGAAGGGAAGTGAGTGCACATTGAGGATTAACTAACAGCTTTTAGCCTATGCTTTCTTTGGATTTAACAGGTATTAATAAGTCATATTTCTGCTATTTCTGTAAAATCTGGCTGATCAGTTGTGTGAAATGCAGTGCTGCAGTGGGAAGTAGGGGCTGGTAAGGACCCGGCTGCATTTCACTGCTCAGCAATAACATCCATGCTTAAGCTGCTTTGCCACATCCAAACCTTGTAATTTCTGAGGTTTGCAGAAACGTTGGGCACTCAGAGCTCCTGTTGAAGTCAGCATGTTTAACTCTTAACAGGTGTTAAACTCTTTGGAAAATCACGCCATAAATATTTAATTTAAAAGTGGTGCAACTTGAAAAGGTTTCTAAGTAAATAGAAATCAGTATTTTCCAAAAGCAGCTAATAAACATGTTTATTTTTCCTCTTGAGAGCCTAAAGTACATCCTTAAGATGCATAACAGAATTTCCTGATGATGATTAGCTGATCTCAGATACAATGAATTTTGCAGCAGAACACTTCAGAGGTGGTAGAAGATATATGCAGATATGTGGGTTAAGGAGATTTTGCACTCCAGAAGCAGGCTTAAATAATATCAAGGACCTGGAAAACCATTAGTTGGACTTTTTTTTCCATACAGTTAAAGATTTATATCATACTTATTTATTTTTTTTTGCTAGTAGTCTAAATGCCATGCCTTTTCAATGGCATGCATAAATTTCTGTGTTCTGCATTGTTCTTTTGCCATGCATTCCTTGCCTTTGTTCAGCATTGTTCCTCTGAGAGGTGGATGGCTAAATACTTTCCACTAATACAAAAATCATGGTAATTTATATGCAATTAATAATAGTAAAACCCCTGAACATTGCTCATTAGAAAGTGACTGAAGCACATAATGTATCTTTATCCAGGGGGCATTTGCAGGTATTTTGCTAACTGTTTGGATTTGGAGTGATTTACAGTCTTGCAAGTTTATCTTTATATCTCTTAGATACTTATTATGCTGCATCTGACTTCACTAGCATCTTGCATAATCATGCTTTGATCCAGTCCCTTAGTGCATCTGAGTTATAGTCAGAAAGAGCTACTGATTTAGTCCTGATTCCAATTAGAAGGTGCCAGTACCAAGTTACAGGGAGCTTTACATGCGAGGAAAGAAATAATTGTTCTTGGTGATTAAAGCAGCACTCCTGTTACTGTATAAAATTAAGAAAGTAGATTTTATTTTATTGAATATTGCTTTCTTTCTGAAAGACAAGATTTTACATACTTCATGAGGTTTGGACAGATGATGCAGCCAAGTTTGTCATGTGTCTTGGAAATTGTCTTCAGGTAGAGTATGTAGCACTCTAGAAATAGGAAGTTTATCTTCATTTCCATCTTTCTAATTGCCTCTTGCTGTAAAATACTCTGTGCTGTTATTTCCACATAGAGGCCTTCAGATGATCTCTAAAAAATAATGATTGCTTCAGCCAACCATGGTGCAATCTCTGGCTACTTTTTCTTTTCTTAATATGACATGAAGTAACAGTTACAATGTTAATCAGTTAAAATATTGGAAAAGCTTTTGTTTACTGATGTGATAATGATAAGTAAATTTTACAGTCTTGTAAAAAGTTGTTGATCTGCCAGAAATTTAAAAAGAGCTGGAATGCTAAGCGTGGTCCCAGGAGCACGGATGCTTAAACTAGATATTCTTTCAGTTGGTGCCCTTTTTAATATAGTGCTGTTGCTGCTACAGTCACTTAATAGTTACTTGCCTAAAGACAATATAGTTTATCCCCAAAAATCCCAATTTTGAAATCTCAGAAGTGTTTTGTACTTTCTGACGTTTTGTTAGGAAGTTAGTTAGAAATAGTTCTTCCAAAGCTCACTCCTTTTTAGATGCATAGACATTATATACATCAGTATTTTCTGAAGTAAACTAGATTTTTTGAACAGGTTTCTTTACTGTGAATGCTGCACAACTTCCCGAGTTCTCGAAAAATACATGTTTTTCTCAGACATATCTCCCAGAATTATTCTGGGCTTTTACTTATTGTTTCTGTCGAGATGGTAGAAGACTAGTAATGACAAGGTAAGTAATTTTAGGAAATTTTATGTTGTGTAAATGTGTTTCATTACATTTCTTAATGCATTTTTGTTCCAGTGGATATCACAATTGGTGCTTCATACGCAAAAGCTGTTCCATTCTCTTTGTGTTTGAGATATGGCACAGTGAGTGTTGCCATCCATAATAGATGTTGCAACTTTAATTTCAATTACCAGTTGCACAGTTTATCTTCACTGATGTCTTCTGTGCATACAAAGCCTAGAGATAATATGTGGAGCTCCTAGAGAAGAACAATTGCCCCTTCAAGCTGCTTAAAACTTGAGCTCCATTTTGAGCTGTGCCATGCACTGGAGGTCTTCGAGTCCAGTGAAGAGGGTCTTTAGAATTGGAAGCTTTTGGTTAGAAGCTTAATAATTTATTTTATATTTACTTGAGCTGAGTCTTACAGCATTACTTGTGAAGCAAAATGTGTTGTACCAGGAAATGTGGGAATGAGAAAACTTTAAGTCACTACTTTTGAAAAATGTTAAGCCTATTTATTGCTATGTGCTTGAAATTGGTAATGATATCAGAAAAGACAGGATGTATTATCGAGGGAGTAAATGTGTCAGGTTAATCTCCTGAAGAATTTGCCTTGGAAGAAATGAAGCAGGACTGCACAGCACAGCTGAATCCGTTGTAATGAAGCAAGCTTGTTCTGAATGGAAGCATATGAATATATAATAGAAAACCAAATCATGCCTGCTATAAATATGACAAAAGCCCTTGGTAGAGATCTCAGATTTGATTAGATTTGGAAATTCACCTCCAAATTCTCTCCATGGTCTCACTGGTATTTATCAACTCTCCATTTTGCTAGTCCACGCTGGCACCCGGCTCCACCCTTTTTCAGGTGTATCTGCAGCACCAGGAACTTGTTCTGCTGCTCAGCTTCCTGCCCCGGGATGCACAGTTTCAATTAGCATCTGCTCCAGATACATTTTTGTTGGCTTTTCAGTGGATATCACCACCCCAGAAAAATCCCTGTTACTATGAGAAAGAGTGCATGTAATATTTTTCTACAGTGTAGAATTTGGCATCTCATTTAACCTGATAAATTACTTGGTACTTTCTTGACTCTAATTAGAATCACAATCCCTCGGTGGGGTAAAATACGGGCAGAAGCCTAGTTGAGGTGCTTTGGAGGAGTCCAATGATCCTACACTGCAGATGAAGCCCAGGGAGACAGGGTCAGCTCCCCACTGCCAGCCCCAAACCACCTGTATTTGTAGTTTTACTGTTCCAGGGACAGAGGTGGTGTGCTCAGTGCTGTGCTGTGTCCTGGCTGTGTGCTCCTAACCCAGCCACAACTCTGGATGTCCTGAATGTTTCTTCTACATTGGCCATGGTTTATAATTTATTTTTATGAACCCAAAGCTGATGTTTGGGGTTTTTTTAAATGTATAATATTTTTAGTTTATTTTACATTATGACACTGGTATTTGTGGAGGGGAGAAGCACGAGCTTTTGTTTTCTGGCTTAGATTAATCCAAAACGGCGTGAAGCAAAGCTCAGTTTGAATAATCCTAGGGATTCCTGAGTGTCTGAAAAACCTTTGTATTGGCTAGACCGAGGTGATTATAAAGTTGAAAGCACATTTGATTCACTCTGTCACAAAGAGAGTTGTTTAAGAACCTTTATTATTAGGAAAAATGACATTGCAGTAATGGTTTAAAAATCTGGGGATGTTTATCTTAAAAGTTCATTGACTGTAGCTGATGCAGTGGAGTGTGGTGGGTTGTTGGGGATCTATATACAGTAAGTCCTGCAGGTCAGCAACTGATAATGAAGCTGAGCTTCTGAAGAGGGAGAAATTCCTGTATTTGGCAGGTATGAAGGTAGTGAGAGTCTTTCCTGTGCCAACTTTGGTGGTATGCATTCTCTGTACAAATTGGCCCTTTGAGATGTGATCTTAAGAGTGTTTTTATATGCTTTAATTTTCCACCGTATATTTTTATTTTTCAGGATTGCCTTTAGCCCTTTGTAAAATTTACCTTTGATATCCTGTTTTTCTCTCTGTGCTTTGAAGTCTCTTACATAGTTTGGAATTCATGTGTATTTACTAAAAGTGAGATATTAAATTGTATTTCTTGTCTTGTGCAGCTTCAGGCCTTCCTTTTATATGTGACTAACATCCTAGCACCAATTTCCTACCTGGAATGAAATTCCTTACAGAAGATACTTGCTGAGATGCTAGTTAGGAGTTTCTTTTATAGCTTAACTACTCCTTCATTGATATTATTGGTGTCTCCTCTGGAAGCAGTTTTGTGTTGGCTACAGGATTAACTAGACTGTGATTCCTGGGTATGAATATGCATGTGGTGGGAACCCTCCCATTGAGCATGTGGAGTCAACTTTTGGTTTGAATGTTATGTATGGGGTAAATAAATTCTCTAACCACTTTGGCATAACTGTTTTCTTATGTGATCTGCATTTTGAGAATTTCTTTGGAGTGTAATTTTATGTATGCTTGTGCTTTGCTGTGGTATATAATCATTTAAATCAAAGGTTAATCAAAATGATTAGTCATTTTGAGCAGGAAAATGGTGACATTTGATAAGTACCTCCACGTAAAATAAATCTTACCAATATTTTCCATCTTTTAACTTTTAGAGGGACAAGCTCATACAAATTACGTTTAGTATCTTATTAACAAAGAGAAAAGCCAAGAAAAAATTAATTCAAGACTTCCACAGTTCTGTTTTCAAGTCATACATCTCCTTATTTAAGTTAGCTGTATGGGGGAGAGCTTTACCAATGACCTTGAAAGGAGCTGACGCATGCATCTACTTGTTCACAGTTGATTTGAGGAGTTGATCTAGTAAAGCCTGTAGTAATGTTGTAACCTGGCTAATGCTGCAGGTTACTGCTGTTCATATGAGCTAAGAAGCCTTTTGTAATAAGGAGATAAATCAGAGGCAAGAACTGGAAAGAAATGTATCTGACCCAACATGTTTTAAAATGACTGTGTGGTTTTAACTTCTGAATGCTAACATGTGATGACCAGCAGCCTTTCTTTCTTCATTAAGTGAGGACAGAGGAGGAAAACTGCATTTCTTCTCTGCTACTGAGTGAATGTGGAGCTAAACAAATGCCACCGAGAGACTAGGGAGACAGGAATCAGCATGCTGTCCTGAATGAACAATGCAGCAGGCTCTCTCTTTACCCTCAAATTCATTCTTGATGCTGAGATAGGACAGAAGGATGGTAAAATAATAATTTTTTTTTTCAAAAAAAATGAAAAAAAACCCCAACAGTTCCCCAAACCTGTCCTTCTAGAAGCTGTCAGATATTTGTCAGAATTTGACATTTATTCCTATTAGTCGGGCTATTTGGATGATCATTTTCCCCTGATGCCAACAATAGCATTTTTCTTTCACATCTGACAGTCTTGATAACCCTGAAAATAAAGCTGCACTGAACTCCGAGGCGTGTATGGATAGTGCGTCGCATGGCCCTGCTCTGCACCATTGACAGAGCCTCTTTCCAGCCATCACCCAGCACAGCATCCCCAGCCTGAAGGGTCTGGGCATGTGTGGGTTGCTGCTGTGGGAGCTGGATCTGCCACTGACTCCCAACTCACTGCAGCAGTTACACCAGCAGCTCTGCACTTCTTTGTCACACAGCAGCGGTTCGTTGGGGTGAGGTTATCAGAAAACTTATTCTGCATCCCTCAATCCTTTCTTTCCTCCTGCAGGAGGTGAGTTACAAAGTCATTTCTCCCTTTCGTGCCTCTTCTGCCAGTGAGTTAAGATTTTCTAGCTTGTTATTATTTTACTAAGAGTATTTTTCCTAAGAATCCCAGGTTTGGTTTAATTCGTCTTTGAGTATGGGAATAAAATACTAGAATTTCAGTACGGCAAAAAACCCACCTCTGTTTTCATTCTGTAAAATATAATTGGAGGAAAATACCCTTGGAATAGCTTAATGACAGGAGAAATAACATAAAGAAGCCTTCCCAGTGTGAATTGTACCGATTTCTCTGAGTTCATTGATGCTGCAAATCGTCTTTACTTGTACATCACTCATTAAGAGCATTCATATTTTGTACTACAGACATATAATGTTGTCAAAAATTGGTTTAGTATAAGGATAAAGGAACATGTTCTGCTGGGACTGCAGTGTAGTGATCCTGAGCTGTCACAAGAACATTTGAGAAATACATATATAAATCAACCCTTCAAGACTGGCTGAGGACACATCCAGGCTTGTGCGAGTGTTTCAGCAATAACAAGCGTCTGCCAAATCCAGTGTTTGGTTCCACTTACCCCAAATGAGGTCGCCTTCAATTTAAAACTAAAAAGGCATTGATCTGGCTCAACATCGTGGCCCAGACCCAGGTCAAGTCTCCTTATTTTTACAGCAGCCTTCTTGTTTGTTTAATATAAATTGGATATTGCTTTTACACCTCCCACTCAAGAAAATCATCTCCTTGTTGGATTCCAGAGGAGGTTGGCTGGGTGGCACAAAAATGCAGAGGGGATTTTTCTGACTGTCTGAAATAATTTTGTGTTACGTTTTAAGAGCAAACAGGAGCAATTTTAGCCCAGAAGATAATTCCGTATGACAGCTGGATTGTGAGCTCCTTGTTTATCTACGTTCTCATTTTCAGGTTGGTTATAAGAAAATGCTCGGCAAGCTTTTTTCTTCCAAATTACACTCAGCGGGTCTAATGGGAGACTGAATATAAATATGTATGTGCAGTCTCTTGAACTTTAATAGCATGTTAGCAAAAACAGTTATATGTGATGTGAGGGGTGAGGAGAGTGGGAAGAAACAAAGAAATTGGAAGTGTTATGGCTCTTGTTATCAAACCCTAGAGGTGCATGTCCTGCTGTTGAGGCCAAGAGTGCTTCAGTGCTGTGAAAAGCTCCTCAGTCTCTAGATTTTTCTGATTTTTTTCTGTTTTCACAGGTAGAAGAATGGTTGCTTTCTGAATTGATTTTCCTTTGACCCTAGTTCACTAGGATCTGCTTGATGATCTTTTGAGTATCTATCTGCTCATTTCTTTACTAGAAACCAAAGGAAGTATGTGGCTGACATGTTTTAGATTTGCAAATGAAGTTGAGTCTTCAGTGAATAATTGTTAAAGGAAAAGGAACAAAACAAACACTGAGTTTTCCTCACTAAAATGACATGTTATTTTACCAAGACTAATACCCAAACTTGGAAAGCAGTCACGTGAAGCTTCTTACTTACTTGGAGTTGCAGATATTGCCAGACCAGATAGCTGGCAATTGTGTGCAGTTCTTTCACCATGGCTGTATAAAGTGTCAGAGAGTTACAGCAGTTTGTTGCAAAACTTGAAGTGCTGTTTGTTCACATGATATTTAACAGCATCTGCATAATTAGTTTTAAATTGGCCAGTGTACTGTAACTTAGTCATTTATGTAAGTGCTGTTCCATTACCCAGTTACACTTCTGGTGTGCTGACTGATTTCAGTTTTACCTTGCTGCTGTTGTACTAAATATAGGATGAAACATACTGAGATATGTGCTTCAAAATGTGCTCTTGGAAGATAAATGCAGCAAATGTAACTTTTTCTTCTGTCGTGGAATTTCCAAACTTTATTGTGACTCAGCAGTTCTTGCCCAGCATTTTCCCCTTTCTCCAATGCAACACAACAGTAGATTGAACAAACAATTGCCATGTTTAGGATATGCAGGAACCAAGAGCACTTTCCCACCTGCTCTAGAGCAGCCTATCTCCTTCTCTTATGTCATACAGACCCTTTCCTGGTGACCCAGAAAGAAATTATGGAGAAAACCACAGGCTTTTACATACATTTTCCTCTGTTTCCACATTTTGCACTTGAAAAGAAACCTGTATTGCTGCAGAGGTGGGATGGAAAGGTACAGAGTAGAGTATAAAGCATGTACTCCAGGACCTGCAGTCCATCTTCCAAGTATAAGTGGAGAACATCTCACCCCTAGTGCTTTTTCAAGGCATCACCTGGCCCAGCAGCTGTCAAAAACTGTAGATTAATTGAAATCTTTCCATTCAAGCAGGACTGTGGTAACTGTCAGGGAAAGGACACAATAAGGCTGCTACAGTCCACAGTGTGACAGGGTATGATGGACTTGAAATCAGTATTGATACTCAGAGTTGAGTGCAACCTTGCTGAATTGGAGCACTGGAAGCTGCTTGGACTTGGAGAGCACTCTCAGGCCTCATACAGAATGGAAATGTTTGGAATGTATTTCATAGTCTGTTGTCTTTTTATTCAGAAACAGGTTTAGATGTGGTATTTATGTGGAAGAAATATATGCTACTTTACAGCATAATGTTCTTTTAAGAATTTATCAGCTGAGTGTTTTGAGATCTGAAGTATGAAGGACACATACAAATTTGGAAAAGGAATGAAGTGGCTGGCAGATTGATTTTGTAGGGTTATCTTTGCCTGTCTAGAGTGGTGATATGGTAATTTTAGTAGAAAAATAGCCTTGCACACTTCTGCCCTGATTTTGTCATGCAGCAGTAAAGAAACAAAACAATGTGGAATTCTAACCAAAACTATTGTTGCTGGAGTTGCATGAGGCAATCATCAGATTAAATCAGTAGTTGAATCAGTCATCTGATGAATTAATAACAGAGATTAAAGTCAACAGTGAATCCAAGTATTAGCTGAAGAAAAACAAGACAGAAATCAGAGTGATGTAAAACATACTGGCTCTTGGAGGCAGACAGGCCATCCCAGTTTGGGATTTAGGAAGTCAATTTAAAGGTTAATTCTATGCCTAAAGGTGCTACTTAATTGAAAGTGTTTTAGACACTTGTTCTTTCTTCTGCCAAATGAACTGTGTGCAAGCAATATTAGCTTAAAAAATTGATATGCAAATATAGCACGTCTTAAACATGTTTGCACTTTATTCATGCCTTTTGAAGTGCTAGAGAAAAAAGACGATGGGAACAGGGTGGAAGAAAGGTGAACTCCTTTGTGTAGGCTGTTTGTGAAACAAGGTGGGTAGGAGACCAGTTCAGCTTGCTCATGTTGCTGAAGGTTACCTACTGCAGGTTTTCTCTGGGTATTCCTCAATCACACTGCCTGCATAGAGACCTTCTGAGATCTCTGTTCCTCCTTCTCTTCCTCTTCTTTCTCCTCTGGATGGTGACCTTGAGATTAGAATTATTAATTGCTCTCAGTGACGTGACAGTGCAAAAAGCCTATCTTTAGCTGTCATTTCATTCATGATACTGCCATTTCCAAACCTCTTAAAATCTAAATGCATTGGTGAAATAAGAGCTTTCTTTGCCTACAGCCTAGTCCAGTCCAAATGTGATTTTGACCTTTGGGCAATTTAGAACGTGTTGGTTTTGTTGTGTGTGTTTGTTCAGGTTTTTTTAATAGAACATAATTATGTATTAAAACTTCCTGCTTTTAGAGTTGATGAATTGGTATTTAGCTTTATTTTCTTGAAATGTATGAAACAGTCTATCTGGGCCATACAAGATCAGTGTATGTAATCCAGTTAAACCAAATTATTTCATTACCCCAGTGCTTTGCTGGTGAAAAGGAACACGAATATTTTAAGAAATAACAGGAAAGTGAAAAAAAAAACAACAGAAGGGAGGGGAAACCATGAAGGGAAGAAAATGCAAAGAAAGGGCTAAATAAGGATTTAAAGCCACTGGGGTTTGGGATTTTTTTGTAACCAGTGAACTGAGTCCAATGTAAAGTGTGATGCGTGTAAGCCATAAGAAATCATACCTTTTGTATAACACAGAATATTTTACTAGCAAGTGACTGGCTAGCTAGAGGTCTTGGTTGGAACGAAAAGGCTTGTGCAGAAATAAACCTCATCTCACTGACCTCTGCTGACCCTGGCTGCCTCTCTCTTAATCTAACCTGAAGAGATTAGAAAACCTCTTAACATCAAAAGGAACCATAGACACTATTGTCTCGCCCATTGTGTTTAGGAGTGATTTATCAGGGGGCAGCAGCCTGCTCCTGCACTGATCCTTCACCCGCTGGCACCAACAATGCAGCCCTGGCTGTAGGTCAGCCTGGAGATCTCAAACCCTGCCTTGGAAAAACAATGCACAGCCCTGAGTGTGATGAATGGATGGGAAACCCGGCTCCGGGTTTCATTTGCTGAAACTTGTTTGGAAGATTTGCTGGTTTTACTGAATCAACATCTTTCAGGTGCTTCCTGTGGTTTATCCAAGAGTGGATAAATAACTCTTACTTTGTGCAACTACAGAAAGCACAAATGGAATTAAAGCAAATTGCAAGTTTGTCTTTAAGCACATGGTAATCCTCAGGTTGTGATTTTTTTTTTAGAGATATGTATTTTATATATATATATATATTACATGTGTGTATATATATAAGTAAAGTTCTTTAAATAACTGTTGAAGGAAAATGCAGGTTTTATGCATTTATTTCTGTCTCATTGGGAGAACTGACAGAACATTTCTAAGATCCTATGATTATTAGGCTGTAGTTTTCTATTAGCTGTGGGTTGCAATTTAAAATTACTTCTTAAAATATAAGGAGTTCTTAAATTATGAAGCAGTAGGAAATCCTGAGATCCAAAGCATTGAGGGACTTTTGGTATAGTACATATTCATTATTTTGTTGCTACTTCAATATCTCATAGGTGTTATGTGCAGAGCTATATTAACTTTACGGTGAAGACCAGACACTAGAAAACTCAAGGTTTATGGTTGAGCATTTGATGATAGGATTTGCAACTCAGAGAAGTCCAGATTTAAGATGGTTTTTGCAGAGTACTTGCAAGAGGCCAGCTGCAGTAACAGATGCATTTTTGTCTAAATTACTTTGCTCTCTTTTCAATTTCAGTATCTGCTGATTTCATTTTAAAACCCATATGAAAGCAAATGAAATAGCTAAGACTTTTTATATCACAGTAATCAAGACCTTTAATACCCTACCTCTCTGCAGACCACAGTTTTAAGATAAGATACTTGTGGTGCTGTTGCCTGTGCTGGGCAGGGTGCTGGGCATGCACTGCAGGAGACATAGTGGAGATGAGGGTACCTGCATTAGGCTCTATTTTCAAGTAATTTTAAAGGCTGGTCAATATTTTCAGGCTTTTATTTGAAGTCTTATCTTTTACTTAAGCACTTTCAACAGCAGAGCTCCTCTCGCCTGTGCACTGTACTCCACATCACAGCTCCAGAGGATCTGGCCAACTTCCAGTTTGAATTGACTTTAATAGAGTAAATCTGAAATGATTTAAACATTCTCAATTTACCACTATAACCAAAGGGTCAGAGCAAGCAGCTGTAGAAGCACTAAGATTCAACAGATTTTTTGAAGAGGAATTTTTACATAGCTGGTTTTAAAATGTCATTAAGATGAGATATGGAATGCTTTAGTAAAGTGATTTCAATCACCCAAGCCTTCTCTTAGAGGATCACATTAAGATTTCTGTACTGTATCATACCTAAGGCTGGATTTTGTCCCACTGACCTCAGTGGACTTTGGTTCACGTTGTCAATTGGTGGAGCTGTGTTTATTTTGGTATTTGTGCAGGCACCACAAAGAATTGTGAGCCTTGGCCCCTAACGAGGCGGGTCATTGATGGAATGGATGTTCTCATGTTTGTACATGCTTTTGGAAAGAAATGGTAAAACAATCTACTTAACTACATCTGAATTTTTGCCAATTTGTGCTGCAGCTTTTCCCTGATAAGTTGCTAAACATGCTGTCCATTGCTATTGCTGCAAACATTTTCTTTTGCAAGACACTTTTAGGATGAGCATCACCCTTGTGTTTAATGGTCTTGCTTTTCTTCAGCTCTTATCAGGTGTTTCTTGGTGTTATTTATTGTCTTTCTAACCGAGGCTCTTGCTTATTGTGGTTTGGGTTTTTTTTCTGCAGTCATTTGGAAAATCTAGAAAAATAACCTTTCATTTTGCATGAAAATGAAAAAAACAGCTCTGTTTTCTTTTTCTTAAAACTTCTAAAGTACAAAAAAATATTTAACAGGAAAATGGAGAAAAAAGTAATTCTGAAACACTGGAAGGTGCTCACTGATTAAACTGTAGGGAACATTCACGTAGGTGCCATTTGGTCTCCTGAAGATCAATTCAATGAGACTAATCTATGATGCTGCAGCAGTCTATAATAACTCTAACATATTATCTTTCAGAGTATTATTACTGAAATAAAAATTGCTGGTTTTAAATTTTGAAGATATTGGGATACACATCCTGGCATTCATTATTTCATAAAATGGATCAACAGTGTTCTCAGTGTGCACACACGGTTCGATATTCTGTCCAAATGATATTGAAAGGTGATCATGCTGTTCCAGTGATCCTGTCCAGCACAGTTACACTTGGATGGATGCTGAAATAACAAGCCAAAAAAAAAAAGCAAGCAAAATGTGACTGCTTCACATCTGATGCTCTGTTAGAGAGGTGTCAT
The DNA here is from genome assembly GCA_013401355.1 of Ceyx cyanopectus. Lineage (NCBI taxonomy): Eukaryota > Metazoa > Chordata > Aves > Coraciiformes > Alcedinidae > Ceyx > Ceyx cyanopectus. Next base: position 70,590 of record VYZU01056836.1, on the reverse strand, counting down.
CTCTCTTAGCTGGGTGATGAGGGGAAGGCAAAGGAGTGTCTGTGCTGGCATGATTTTGCATAGTGAGTTGCAAAACTGGCTTGAAAGTCTTTTGCATTGACTTATGGTCTTTGTAAGTTAGATACTGGGAGCTTGTAATTTAGTGAGAAGGGTGAAGCATCTTTAGTAATATATTTGTTGCTGTACTGATAGACAAGTTATGAAGTTTGGTCTAATTATAATTTCCTGTACCTCCATAAGTGGATTTCAGATTACTCTTTTGCTCTTGTGATGTAGTAACTTTTAGATTTAATTATTTTTTTTCTTTCAAGCAACTGAATGCCATATTGCCTCTTAATTGGGAAAATAATAGATTTCCTTAGCCTAATCATCATCTTGGTTTTGCAATTATATTTCAAAGCACTGATGGACAATAGCAAAAGCAAAAGGAAACCGTTCTCATTGAGGCAAAATTTGGAAGCCTCTGTTAAAAATATGTTTGTAAAGCAAACTGTAGCATGAGCAATGGAAGTGGTGAAGTCTAGTTTCCTACTGCTTACCATCTTTTTTTCCCCTTGATTGTTCCCTTCCTGCTCTGGAGCAAGAGCCCCAGCTCTCCTCTGTCAGCCTTTCCTACAAGCAGAGATGGGTTTTCTGGTGTGAGGTTGTCATGTAGCTGTAAGACAGGTGATAGCTGTGTGGGATGTGGTCTGCTCTTTCTTTTTTGATTGGGGAGCTCTTTTGGGTCTCTTCCTACTTCTAGTTTTCACAAAGGGCATAAGAACTTGGTTTATTTTGTGACTTTTAGCCTTGTCCTGTTTTGTGGTCCTCAGACTTTTGGAGGGGTTGGAGTGAGTGAAAGAGGCAAGCTGGAGTGTCAGCATGTTGCATAGCTATCCTTTTATAATTATCTCTCCTGTACACACCTTATGTGAGTAGGCAAAGACTTGAAAAGCAGTGCTTTCTATTGCATCATAGCTGATTCAGTAGAATTTCTGAATCTTTTACTGGTGGGGTTTTGGTTTTGTTTGTTGGTTGATGTTTGTTTTGTTTTGTTTTTCACAACTGAGCTACTATCTCATTATCTTCTAACATTTAGTGACTGTTGCTCTTTTAAGCAACTTTCAGGGTGAATCCAAAATCACAGCATTGCTGGGGAAAGAATAATCTTTAACCCTCAAAAATGCCTATGTTAAAGTTGTCCCCAGTTGGCAATGAACTCCTGGTTACAGTGCCTTATATCAACTTTGCTTGTAGCAAACCAAAGGGAGTTTGTCATAACATGAGTCACTTATTGATGACACAGTTGTCTGTGATTGATTAAAAGTGGCAGATTTATTTCAGCTTCAACTCTTTCCATTAGCATTCCTATCGACCATCTGGCAGTGGAAAACCTCACTTGTGAGATAGACTAGGATCTTGTTAAAAAAATCACAGGATTTCTCAGGGCCTTTTTTTTTTTTTTTTTTGCCAGTGTCATGATGAACCAGAAAGTTGTCACTTTTAGTGATAGTTCTTATTGCCTCAAAGGGTTGAGACTGATGCTGGGTCAGCCTGTGGCTTGTTTTTAATGGCTTTTAATTACTACCTTGATCATAGCAAACAGGTAGTCAATGATTATGCAAGTACCATTCTGTGGGATTTGTTGCTCTTTTATAGCATTCATTTGTTGGTCAGAATGAGAAGGAAGATGTTGCTGTTTGGGAAGAAAAGAACTAATAACATTTTTCAAAATGCTACCTACAGAAAACTAGAACTTTCACTGAATTAGTTGATTATGAAAAATGTAGTATCATAATAAAATACACTTTTTTTATGGGCTCCCCAGAGTGGAGTCTCCTTCTCTGGAGATTTTCAAGACCCTCCTGGATGTGTTACTTGTGACCAGTGCTAGATTAGATTATAGTAGATGGTCCTGCTCTGGCAGGGGGGTTGGACTCGAAGATCTCCGTGGTCCCTTCCAACCCCTGACATCCTGTGGTTCCTCAGTGGCTCTGACCTAATCAAAATCATGTAAAGATCATGTACCAAGGAGGGATGCTTAAGGGGCAAAAAAAGAGTTCTAAATGACTTGTGATATTCCAATCTGTGGAGTTGCCTCTATGTCCATTAAATGGGAACTATATACACTGATATGAAATGAGAGGCTGGTGAACAATGGGTGATGAAAACTCAGGACATTTAGTGGAGCTTCTGCAACAGTACAATGAATTACATCACCATTTGAAATGCAGCTGCTGCTCTGGCCCTGCCATCCCCTGATGAATAATAGTGTATCAGGGCTATCTTTGGTAAACAGCTTTATGGGGCTTTTCTGCTGCAGTGTTTGGCACTTGGAATTGTAATGCTGTCTCTGGCTTCCCACCTGCACCATCCCTGCTCCCCACAAATACAGTATTTCAAAATAAAGGCATGAAATCTTGTGGCTTGGACCCCTTACCTCTATATTTTATAGGGGACATTGTAAAGATTAATGTTATCTGTGCTTTGCAGAGAGGTGAGTTATGGACAGAGAAAACATATTCTCCATTAGTTGCTCTGTATCTGCAGAGTTTGGTTAAAACAATGTTTTAAATAAGTTAAACATGCTTTTTTGAGGGGGGCAGATTTGAAATAAGTATTTCCATTTCTCAGAGTGTGATAGATTTCTGTCCAGGATCTCCAGAGCTTGACCCTGGTGACAGTAAATATTTTAAACCAGTTCCATGGATATTTCAAGCTTGTGGGTTGTTGAGGCATGATGCACAAGGGACTTTTTCCTAAATGGGCTCCTCCTTGCACTTAGACTCACACAGACACTGCAGCAAGTGAAGGTGTTAAAAAATATGCATGAAGGTCAAAGTGACAGGTCTTATTAGGCAATTACTGACAATAGTTCTCTTGAAGAGTAATCTCCTAACAATTTATTCTCAATTTTGTATTCGTTTTTGGAAATTGTGTTGAGGCAGCATTAAGATCACATAGTTACTTGTGCAATATTTAGCATTAGAAAGGAGATGAATCCCTTCTGGTTTTATTTTGCATCATGAGTAATGTTTATGCTGGGGGAGTGTGCAGTTTCTGAAAATGAAATGTTTTTGGACAGTTAGCAAAGATTATCTGAAACACATTCATAATTTATAGTGTAATTCATTTGAAGGTCTCCTATGTTATGCTTTTTCTGGTCTCAAGTAAGATAATATTGGGAGTAAAAATGTATAGTAAATTTATTTCTCCACTTGAAGGCATTTTGTGGAGGATTAAGATTTGTTTGTTTTCAAGTGTTTCTCAAAAAGTGCTTCTCTTGTCCGCTGTTTTAATTGTGCCATCACATCTGTGAAAGATCATTATCATATTCTTTGATATGGGCACGTGTCAGAACATTCCCATCTGTAGACAATTTGATACAAATGCTTTGAAAATGGAGCTAATAGACAAGGCACCATCTTTGTATCTGAAACTTTCTTACATTTACTCACCTACAGGTTTATTTGTCCTACTTCCTAGGTTTTCTTTCAGAAACAGTATTTTTTTGGCAGCTTCTGTTGTATTCATACTGATTTTTGGATAACTGGACAGACAGCACAACACCATCTCGGTGCACTCTTCTATATCTCTTGCCAGTTGTCTGCTTGAACACCATCTGTTCCTGGCAGGAGTTACCTTCAAATACCTAACAAAACAGGTCATGGGAAAAACCAGAATCTTCCAGGAGCTAATGGTGTTAACATACCCTGCTCCTCTAATGCTGTTAGCATTTTCCTCATAACACCTCAGGAAACTTGGTCTGTTTCTCTTACCCCAGGATCTTTCTTTGTGAGGAGTACCATGTCTGCCTAAGCAAAGAGTGAGGACAGTGCTAACTTGCAAGATGTTTTGTGGAAAGCTTGAACAGTGTGTGAAATTCAGTCCTACTTCATAATGAGATGGAGAACTGTGCTAATGAAATCTGCAGGAGACAATAAAGTGAGTCATACAGCAAAGACAACTGAAAAGGGCCCTGCAAAGCAGTGGCACTAAGGAAAAAAAACTGTAACTGAGAGCAGGAAATAAAAAAATAGCATCTTGGAAAAAATCCAGGCTAATGCATCCAAAGAAATATTATCTGAAATGCAGACATACATGGAGGAGAAGCTGTAAAAGCCATAAGGCTGAAAGAGATCGAGAGATAGTAGACTGCAAATTAGATATGAGGCTCTACAAAAGGACCAATTTGGGCCACGTGTTGAAGCAGCAGCACACAACTGGTCAGGGAGGCATTAGGCTTGTCTTGGAGAACCATTCATTTCTGCAGATGAGAGAATTTGATTCATTAGGGTGATTTCAGCAAGAAACAAAATAGTGATGATCTGGAGGAAACGCTGGAACGCCATCCATACTGTGGTGATAGGAGCCTGTGCCTATGTGAGTGTCAAGCATTCAGAGGATAGAGGGGGGCAATGGCAGAAGTACAAATCAGGAAAAAGCTTCAGTGGGATAGGAGAAGGAAAGTCTTGATGGTGGTAAGGTTGAGTGCCATGTTTGAAGACAACATAGTCAAAATACAGGTTGAGGACCAAATCCTCAAGTGACATAAGATCCTTATCTCTTTCTGGAGCTGTATCTGATTCAATTAACTCTGACTTTGTTCCTTAAGGCACTCCTAGACTTGAAGAAAGAGACAAATGGTGATGGTGAAGCATTTACTCTCCCTCATGTGAACTTAAACCATGTGAAAGCAGAGGGTGCTGCTTATCCCAGTCACTGATGGGTGAGAGAACAGGATGCTAGCCTAGCCCAGGTTCATCTCCCTGCATGGGAGTCAGCACCCTCAGGCATTTTTTGCCATCTAATAACACAAGTAGAAGTGCAAGAAGGTTTGAAAACATCTTAAAATAAATGTGGAAATTGTCAGGGCAGGTTTGTTTCTCCCAGGAGAGTTTCAGGTTTTTTTAGCAGGCTCCTTGGGGTAGGGGGCAGCTGAAAACTGCTGCCTGTGGTGGAAGGAAAATGTTAGTGTGAAGGGGAGTTTTTGGGGTCTCTTTCCAGCATCACTTCTGTCGACCTTGTTAAAGTCCTAAAGAAACAAATCTTCAGATAAGTATTTCCCCACTCCAGTTGCTGTTCTCATAGATGTTTTACCTGTTCAAGTAGAAACAGTTACTATCATCATTTTTTTTAGTGTAGCAAGCAGAAGGGGAAACCAAAATGATTGGAATATTTGGAAACCAAAATGATTGTGATACTGCGTACAGATTAGTTGTTCATGTTGCAAAGGTTTTATGAAAAAAGGCTACTGCATAATTTTGAAAGTATTAATACAACCACATTTTGCAGAGCCTGATCATTCAAACTCCTTTTTCTAATATTAGCATTAATTCCCTTATTGCAGTATTATGAAGATACTTATTTCTCAGTCCTTTAAATTACAAAAGTCTGTCTGTAAGCACAGCAGAGAGCTTATCAGCTCAGCAGCCACTGCTGCTTGCCAGTATTGTCTGTTTGGTAAATGCTTGCAGTCAACCTTGAGACTTTATGGACAATGGCTCCTGGTTCTTTCTCTCTGTATTTTGCTGCACTGTTTAAATCAGGAGTATTAAAAACCCTGCTAAATTTAGAGAGAATCTGCAAATAACACCAGCCCTGCCTCCTCCCATAAAACGTGCATCTCCTGGCCTGTGAGAGCTGGAGCCAGCTGGGGTGCAAGGGGGCTTGGGATTCTGGGGGGCTCAGTAGACAATACCCCTAACAGCAGGTCTGGGGGTGCAAAGTGAGATCAAAGGTAATTTCTGACTTTGTCAGAGAAATAGGGAGTAAAAAGAGTCTCCAAGCCAGCACTTACAGTGGCTTAGAGTGGATTGTTTTTTTTTCTCCTTTCAAATATTTTTGTTTTATTATATCTAACATCAGTCAAGGAGAGAGGAAGCTCTTTAACCTTAGTGCAAATAAAACAGTAGCACTTTATAAAAAAAAGTCTGCTACTTTATACCTCTAGGTCAATGGCTTAGACAGACCAGAGAATTTAAAAATAAAATTATTCATTTATTGGGTTTTTTTCCTTAATCTGTTTAGCTGTATCAATCCATTTGAAGCTTGATTTTTGCTTAGCAGGAGTAAAAAATTACCTATAGCAATAAATCCATCTGTCTCACGCTGTTTATCTGTCTATCTAGCTATCCCATAAAGACTTAAAATGTTGGTTTTTATTTCTATACTGTTGCTGAAAATCAATTGTGACATTTTCTGTTTAGGCTGCTAAAGGTTTTGGCAGATAGAACATGGATTTTGTCTTTTGATGGTGAATTCAATTCAGCATTTATTGCAATGTCCTCACGTGTTTAAACGTGTGGTGACAGACAACTAAAACTCCCGCTGTGCTAAACCCCACCAGGTCTCTTCAGTAGTTCTACTATTCAAAAAGAATTGGGACTTGTTTCATCTGTTTTTAATAAATGTAAGGCTTGCACGCTATTTATGTCAGAACCAAAGCCAATTTTGTTTTGCAGTTTGACATGTAGAGCCTTAACTTTTTAACTCTTGCTCCTAAAGACACCTATTCAACTTAGGATGTTGTCATCCTTTAAAAAAGGTATGGGGCTTGCACATCATCTTGTCTGAACTGTGATGTTGAAATTTATAATGTAAGGAAAGCAAAAGCTGGTCTGTAGAAATGCTGGTCAAGCAAGAGGATACACACCTGGACTTGCTTACTGGCCAAGGTGGATACCAGAGTTTGGGTCTGTCATGCTGTTGCTAAAGCTGGGGAGAGCATTGGAGTCCTCTTTGAATACTGGGAAATGAGAGGAGGACAAAGCTGGGTACAATGGGTCAGACATCAGCATCAGCCTGGCATCTCCTGCTTAATCTTGGAGAAATTGTTTAGGGTGATACCTACGGGAAAGGGCTTGGTGATCCCAAGCTCCTGAGCTTTCTGTGGGTTGGAACACGCTGTAGATGTGATATTGTATCTGAGCTTAGTGAGCATTAAATACAGTCAGCTGTTAAAGGGGGCTGTGGAGGTGTTGTGGGGATTGATGTACAGCAGATGGGGGAGGGGTGTTCCAACATGGGTTTGCCAAACACTCTTATTGTATCACCAGGAGGGCTGATGGGCCAGGAGCCCAAGGTGCCACCACAGGGACAGCACTTGCTCAATGGCTTCCACATATTTCTTTTGTTGAGAGATGAGAGAAATCTGCTTCAGAGCTCTCTGCATGGTGCTGCCATTTGGTAAAAATAACACATCACTCGTATGCTGTTTCTGAAGTGTAATTTTTCACTTTTGTCCTGTGAGATGGATGGAGAATTTGAATGCTTGGACTATTTGCATGGACACCATAATAAAGAGGCAGTAAGTAAGTTCAGTATTGGATGAATCAGCTTTTGCCAGTGTTGGCAATTGTTTGTAGCATCTTTGTGTAAAGCGAGTTTGTGGTAGTAGAGTGTATTCTGTTTATGGAGCTTATGCTGCTTTCTTGTTCATCTTTTAAGATTTTCAAATAACCAGAAGCCTGGAAGTAACCATAACCTTAGAGAACCTTCAGCTGTAATTTCCCCTTGGAGGCCAGGCAAAGCATAACACTTCTGAACTAATACATTCTTGCTCTAAGAATGGCTGCGAAAGTTCACATCAAAGGGTGATAAATTGCTACCAAATTAATTTCCAAATGCATGCCTATTGTGTGGGATTAAATTTGATTCATCCCCTTTAAAACAGTTTACTCTGAAAAGCTTTTTCCAGAAAAACATGCACAGTGCAAAGTGTTTACATTACTATATGGCACTTACATTGTATTAAAAACAACCCAAACTTTATACGTCTATTTCTTCACTGTAATATTTTACTAACTGAGCAAAGCAACACAGATCTGTGTTATGCTAAAAACTCAAGTTCAGTTGCCAAGTATTGATGTTCCCACGATACTTTGTAGACACAAAAAAACTCAGGCAAACTGGAGTGATGCTGTGGTGCTGATAAAGGAAGTGCAGTGTATGGAGATTAAACAGCTGAAAGGCAGACATGTATTACAACTGAGTCTGTGCAGACTGTTGTCTCACTGGGGCCAAGAACTTCTTAGGCGTTTGCAGTGTATTTTGACCAAGTACACAATGTATGAAATCTAAATATGTTACAGATTGATGTATCTTAAAAAACCAGGGAGGATGTCACCAGTTTTTACATTAGAGTTTTTTCCTTCACCGATGCTTCAAAAATGCCTTTACAGAGCAAAATGAGTGTGGTGGTGAAAAAGAACGTAAACAAACTTGCTGCTAGACTTAGTTAAAGCGAAGTTGATCATTGATAGAAATTTGCATTATTTTCCCAGCGTGGCATTTGGTAACAACTTTCCTTGGTGTGCTTTTGTTTCAGTTGACATTTGCTTGAATGGCCAAGCAAGTTGGCAAATTTTGTGCTACTGGTCTTTGAAGTTGTGACTTCAGCCCAAACAGTCTTCTCTTTGTGTACGGCAGGGAGCCCCTTCACTTTGGAGAGGGACGCGTGAGGCACAAAGCCTAGAAAGGGTCTGTACATACCAAGCCTCACAATACTTCTTAGCACTTAAAGATAAGTAGCTCAGATCTTGTAGGAATATTAGCTTATTTTCTGTGCATTTTTAACGCAAGGAATTAAAGTTCAAAATATTAATAAACCCCAGAAGATTAACCTGAAAGTACATTTTTTATTGATCTTCAAACATAGGTTGGTATTTAGAAGGTTTTAAACTACAGTGGGAATTTGCTGTCTTCTCTGTTCAATACAATTGTTATTTCATGACAGGGTTTTGAGTACAAGCTCTCCTAAGTACAAAGAAAGAAGTAGGTATTTACTTGAGATGGATAGTATTTGTTTCATGTTTTACTCTTTCACACTTGAAGTTGTACTAAAATCTGTTGTATGTTAAAAATAGTCTAAAAGGCTTGACAGAATATGGTGACATAAGATGAATGAAAGAATGGGAAGGAGGAATTTTATATTAAATGACAGTGTATAAGTATCTGTTTAGTATTTGCACATTTCACAGTCAGTTGAGCTCTTCTTACTGTTCACAGCCCATATCTTTATATTTATGGTAGGTAGACAGTTTGTGCAGCATGTGTGTAACTCCTCACATGGCCTGTTGTCATCCATAGCTGTACATGTCCAAGGAGTAGCAGCACAGTGTTGAAAAGCAACTGCAGCCATTAGAGCTTTTTGTTTTTTTCCATGTACACAAAGTTGAGGACGTCCATGAGCATTTTTTTGGATGGAACCTAATTGCTGCAGTAGTTTTTCTTTTAAGGTATCTTATGCAGCTACAGTGAAGTGGAGGGAATGCTGTTGTTCAGCAATAGGAATTGCTGGCCTTCCTTTTACACTGATCTTTCCCAGAAGCTGGATTTTTGATGGCTGAAGAACTAAGCACTGAAGGCATCAATTTCTTGGAAGGGATGGGTAAAAAAAAGACGTGGAATATGGATTTTTGAACAGATCTTGTCACGTGGGTTTTGCTGTGTTTTGCTTTGATGAGGGGTGACTAATAGTTACAGAACTTTTTGCCATCTGAATGTTGAACACTGGGGTCAGTCTTCCATCCTTCCAGGTGCAAGCTTGGTGATGTGAAGGGGTTGGGAGCCATCTGGGTGGGCTGTAAGCCAAGGTCAGGGAAACATCTTGCCAGCTGACCTCGGCTGCTTCTTGCCATCCCTCAGATCTGCTGGCTGACCTGCTTTTGCAAGTGCCCTTTAACTGATTTTGAAAACTCCAGCAATTTCAAAGGGTAATAGTTAGCAAAGGTCTCTTTAGGCTGACCTGGTTTGTTTTGATTGAGCCAAATTAGGGACTGGTGACCCAAGCAGAGCTGCTCCATTCAGTGGCCCCATATAGCCAACTGCGAGGAGCATGAGCTTCAGATAGAGAGGTTTTCTACATGATCCAGTTAAACCAGCACGAGAGGCTACAAGAGGAATCTTCCCTGCAGTTTGCATGAGGTTTCTGTTGGCTAATTTGCATCTGTTAACACTAGTATTAAGCTGTATTAAAGCAAACCACTATTAAGTAAGTTTGTTCTTACAGGTAGGATCCCCTACAATAGCTAACCTCACTTAATTATACGTGTGCAATGTGGACCTTACACAAGACACTGGACAAAATGGTGCTGCCTGCTTCCCACATCAGAGGTAGTGTCCTCCTTTCTTGAAAGGATTTGCAGATACTGTATAGCAGGTTTTAAAACAGCAGTTAATTTTGTTTTTCTACCTACCATTTTAATTTAGAATTTTCTTTGCATAGGAAGATGTGGCTGCATTTTTACACTCATTTATTTATCTGTATCAAATGTATTGTGAAGGAGATGGACTTTTTATAACAGGAAGGGCTTCTGTGACCCAGTTCGGTGATTCACTGGTACATAACAGCATGAGCAAGTGCCCATGGTTTGTAGCAATGTATCTTTTAAACTTGTGTCATATTTGATAGGAAATAGCCATTTTCCTAGTGATTTGTATAGGTTTTGCACTTCATTATCGTTACTATACCCAAGCAAATATTTCCATGCAAGCAGCTTCCAAGAATGGAATAAAGAGTCAGAGTTAGTAAACTTTCTGGACCTTTCTTATGTTGGTAGGGGTTGAATCTAAAGTTGTGAGAGAGCTGGGTGAACTTGGAGTTTTATAGGAACTTTGTCTTGGAGGGGTGTTCTTCCAATTGAGCAGCCTGTTGGATTTTTGGTATGGGATATGGGATCAAAATCATTTTAACCTTGAAAAATGCTGTCCAGATTAATGTATACATGTAAACAACACCTGACTGATTCACACAGTGAATGCAGTCTGATCTTGCTTGTTGCTGTAATGGTGCCATTTCAGCTCGCTCTGTCAGGTTCCCTGGTCCCTTTGGTATGGCATCTCCTGGTGAGGTTAGAACAGGTATCCCATAGAATTCTTGTAAGGAACAGGGAAGCCAGATGTGGGCACACTGACTGTCACAGAATCGATGGCAATGAAAGCCTGACTTACCCTGTATGGCAGAGCTGTGAAGAAGACCTGTCAGACCAGTCCTACAGGCTTCATTAGGGAGCCCAGTTTACACAAGACAGAAAGTACCCAGATGGTTGCACAGCAATCATATGCCAGCCTGACTTCAGCCATCAACAGAGAATTGCTATGGTTATTAGCTAAGTATTTCCATAACGTGTGTCTCTACAAGTTATAATTAGAGCCAAGCCTGCCCTTAGCTAATTACAAGCTTGCTTAGAAGTATAGTTTATATAAAGCTTCTAAAACTTTATATGGGGAAGATACACATCCATGGGCATAAGAATGACGCCTTATTTTCGAAAGTAAATTTATAGACTTTGGTGTCTGTTTCTCCCTCTCTTTGCAGTTTTGTATTGGCTTTTTTTGTTGCATCCTCATACATTTTTTTTTTTTGCCAGAAATATTGTCCAAGTTATGTCACCAATATCAAGGCATTGACTTTTGAGTTTTCTTCTGAGGACTTTGTTCTCACTGCTGAGAGTAAAACAGATGTTAAGATGTCTTTGAGCTTTGTGTTTTGAGAGTAAATAATACTTAGATCTCTCATAAAAAAAAAAAAAAGAAAACAAAAACACTAACCCACAAACAGCTAAAGAAGTCTTGAAAGTGGTGGAACTTTCTGTTGAACACTTCGCTACAAGTTCCACATGAATAATGATCCACTATGGAGACTTGCAAGGTGTTTGCTTAGGTGGTGCTGCACCTGCACATCTTAAGATCAGTCCCTTAGGAATAAAGGGACACTGGCAGCATAACCTTCTTAGGTCTTGAAGTGAGAATAAGGGCAAGCCTCAGTCGCGGGACAAGTTGTACATGCACCATATGGTTGTAAGGTGGTCTGGTGTGGCTGTGGGTCTAACATGGCATTATCCACACCTGACATGGTTGTTGCAGCACCATGCACCAAGCATCATGCTGGTCTAGGACACACTCTGATTTGGCTCTGGATAACTGTATGGGAAAGGCAAGGCCAGATGGTGCTGACATGGTCAACACTGCACTTCCAAGGGCAAGTGGTTCTCTTCAGATTCTCTTATTTGCTTCCTATCTTCCATTCCCCACTTCCAAGTGCATTTTGTCTCAGGAATTAATGGTGTCATAAAAGGAAAGGGAACACAGTGGAGTCTGCAGCAGTTGTGCACTTGGCTTGTGACATCTTTGGTACAAGGAGATACTCATGTAGCTTCCATCACCACTACTCTTTGGGAAGAAAAAAGTGGGATGCATAACCCTCATGGATGGCTGAGGAAAAGAAACTCATGAGGTAACTCCTGCAGCTGATTAATTCCCACTCCTTGCTTCTGTCTAGCCATTTTTGAATTTGGCATTTAGTTTGATTATTCAGGTCAGATAAATTTAGGTCAGTTGTGATGGAATTTTTCCAAATCCAGTTCCCTTGATTCCTACTGTAAATGCTTACCAGATGACACAATGTGAAGCTGGAACAGACTTAAGCTGTGTGATGACCAAATAAAATCTCAGTGGGAACCACTTCCACGTTCCTGAGATCAGTTTCTCATGTAATAAATTCTGTATCCAAAATTGTATCAAATACTTTTCTGACAAGAGTGAGGAGTTTTTTCTAATGGACAAATCCCAGCAGAGCTATTTGTTTATAAGAAGCCTCTCTCTTGTGTTTGCACTCACATTCCTGTTATCCAGACCTACACTGAAGTACAAATATAAGTAGAAACTTCTCCGTGTCCTTGCCAGTGCTTTTGGACCCACCCTGTTTGGTCTCGTCTAACCGTCCTTCACTACATTTCTTTGATATGATTCTGTTGAGAAGTGTTGCCATGGGAAACCACCACTCAGGACTTCTCCCCGAAGCAACGGTCTGGATTGATTTGGTGACACCATTCCTTACAGACTGCTGCTTAGTTCTCCCTGATCCTCCTCAGTCAGTGAGGGCTGGGGATGAGTGCTCCAAGCAAGTGCCACACTTGTGCCAGCACTGTGCCATGAGTCGACACCTGCAGAGCCTCCTGCACTGGAGATGCCAGGGCAACGTGTGCTGGTGTCTGTCCATGGGGCAGGAGGCGGCCAGTCGGCTTCTGGAGTGCAAATCCAGCCATGGGAAAAGCTGCTTGAGTTAGTTTATTCAAGTATTAAATTCAGAATTGCAGTCTTTCACCGGTAGTTGCTAAAATTACATTAGAAATTATCCGGCACTTCTTACTAGACCAACTTACAGCTTCTCCTGTTGCAGCCTCTTTATTCATTTCCTGATTTGGTAAAAGGAAGCCTTGACACTAGACTTCCTTGAGTTCTGTCCAGGCTCACATATATTGCTACCTGTCAATCTCTTTGCATTAAATCAGACAGATGAGACCTTTGCTTTCAGTTCTGAAAAGTCCTGAAGCACTGGGGAGAGCAGGTTCTTCCACACGTGTCACCTTGGTGGCTGCAAAAGCCACCTTAAATCATTGTTCTACCATTTGGCGGCTTGATTAGATGTTCTGTTTATACCTCAAAATATGTGATGTTTTAAAGCTAGATTTGCTATTTAAATAAGAGGTTTGCCTTAATTGGCTGTTATAAATTACAAGCAAGAAGGAATGATTTATTGCTTATAATTAGAAATGAGTTACGAGGGGGAATGTTGATAATCGTAAAATAAAACTTGGAATACATTGATTTCCAGATGGCTGCCAGTGAAATTGCTCTTTAATGTATAATAGACCAGACACAAGGAAAAAAATAGTCTGTCATCCATCTTTATTCCTTGATGGATTACTTGTATGAATCTATAGTTACCAGAGTTTTGAAATATTAGTTTTGGCTGCATAATTGCATGAGAGAAACTTAATTTTCACAGTGGTATATGCCAACAGAGGTGGTGGAAGAGGTGATTTTTTTTTGCCCAGCATGATATTTGTCCTTGTAATGTTATTGGGAAGATCTAACGATAAATCTGGCATCACCTTTGGGTATAACAATCTCAGTGGATTGTTCTCAGAGACTGCAGGTTACTAAGATGTTTTTCTTTTCATCCTTTACATCATTAATTCTTTTTTATGAGGGTGAGATTGATCAAAACACCTGTCCAAAAGCAAGTATCTGTTATCCTCCTTGCTTGAGTCTAGAAAAATATATATGGAGCACAAACAGAGACAGCAGTGCTACTGCTGAGAACTTTTCAGTGGAATAATACTTATCTTCAGATTATAATGTCTTAATTTAACTTTTTAAATGTCATTTCTGTTGCTGTACTTCCAAGCATGATTTCAAAAAATATTTCTGTTTGCCTTATCTGCTAATAATTATGCTTTCTGCCATAACAGATGCATTCTGCACTGTTGCCATTTGAAAGACTGTGCTACAAGATAGTTAGACCTATTTGCATTGTCAGCAGGAGTTGTCTCACGCCCATGTTTTAAAAGTGACACTGTCATTAGACTTGCTTAACTGAGACCATCATGATTACTCATTTACCTTCATTAAAATGCTTCATAGCTTCCTTATTTTAAGTAGCTTTTCCCAGCAAGGTGCAGATTTGTCTTGCTGTCATCATTTCATCTGGAAAAATTTCCATGGTGAAAGGAATAATACATTTTCATCTAATATTTTCCTGATCTGTGAAGAGATGAGCTCCTCAGTATCTTTATTGACAAACCCAGGAAGAAGGTGTGTCGACCAGAAATATTAGATCAGTCAGCCTTTCTTGTCCTGGAGCAATTGTAATTTCCCATGCTCTGTGGCAATTTCCTTTAGAAGCAGATATGTGCTGAGATTGTTTTGGATCTGCTGCAGTAGCCTTATTTCATTTGGTCCCAATAAGGTGGCCTTAGATTCATTGTTTTTGGTTTTGCTGTTGAAAATCTTTTGGTGTAGTCAGTGGAAAGAACAGCAAGTTGCTACTTCACTGCATCTGATTGAGGAATGAGTGCTGCAGCTATGCAGAAAAAGATTTTCTGCTGTGAGTTGGGCTATTGGAAGCAGATATTGTGGCCTCTGCCCATTTCTGAAAAGTCTAAAATAGGTGTTTAGTTCACTATCCATTAGTAAAGTTATTATTTCCAAAAGCATATCCATGACAGGTATAGGTGCTTAGTTCCTCACTGATAAATATATCCTTTAGTGGATGATAGTGCTTCTTATTTTTTTCCAGTTTACTCCTGTGAGCTTTGGTCCCTAGATACTTAAAAGTCTGAGCATTTACTAGAAGAGGCCAATCTCATTAGCGCTGATGATGTTCTTAGTGCTGCATTGTCTGATGCTGTGCTGATGAAAGTGAAGCTCCTATGATCCCGCATGAAAGACGAATGAGTGGGAATCAGAAGTGGGAACAATTTCTCATTTCATTTATTTTTTGTTGTCACTTCAGCCTTGCTTTCTGTGTGAAATGGCTCTTTTTGTAGTGCTGCTTGCTCAGAAACAGGAGGAAACTACTGGATGTGTTGGTGGAGTTCACCCAGGTGTGTTGGAGCAGAGCTTGAAGCAGCTGGCTCGGGGTGCCCAGAGTATCCTGGTCTTGCTGCCCAGGTGTCTGGTGGCATCTGTAAGTCTTCAGTCCCTGCCTGCTGCTCCATCAGTCACATTGTATATCTGGAAGCACTGGATTTAGCCATCTCCAAAGGACCTCACTATGCGTGAACTGGTCTGATTGCAGTGTGGATGTACCCTTCAGATGGTGTCATCTGATCATTGAATTGGTTGGGGTCTCTGCAGCCCTATCACTGGAGAGTGATTCAGGGAAATTCCTTGGAGCTTTTACACTGTTGGTGGGCTGGACTTCTCAAAGGGCAGGTGAGCCTGGCTAGAAAGCAAAAAATACCTGCTTGCATCACTTTCAGGCATGTATGTTTTCAAGGTGTGAGCATCAAAGATGCTTTGTCTTTCTGCAGAGCATATTCTCTCCAAGCTTATATCTGGATTTCTGGTGTGCCACAGTGCACCCTTACACACCAGCCCCGTCCTCAAGCCATCATGCAACCATTCACTGGTGTCAGAACCAGCCATGGACTTTGCCATGCACTTCAGATTCCTCTCTGGGGGAGGGAATGGCTCCTGTGAGCAGCCAGTGCTCAGCCAGAAGCAGATGTAGAAGACTGTGGCACCTGCAGCTGGATGTGCAAACCCCAGACCACTCTGAGCAGTGGTCTGAGTCTGGGAGGATCACCCCTTTGTCCTGACCTAATTGTGGAATGGTGGGGTCATTATCTCCTGACGCTGTAGTGCTTCCAACAGGAGATTTAAATCTTTGCAGGGAGGTAATTCCCAGCTTTCCAGAAAGGATAACTTTGGTAATACCTAATTAAAGGGCGCTCTTAACTGAGGTAAACATTTGTATAAATTTCCTTCTCACACAGATGTCTGGTAAACTGACCTCTTGAGACAAAACCATCTGGCCTCAGGTGGGAGGAGGATCTTGGCCTGCATGGAGAACCTGACCGATCTCTTGCCGAATCATTTCTTTTTCTGTCACTGAAGTAGCACACACATGAACAGCTTGTGGTATGGATATATAGGTTTTATGGGCATTTGTCTTAGATGACCTGCATAATTACACTGCAGGCTTGTGGCTGCAGGCTCCATTGTATTTCTGCTTTCCATCGGGTATTCTGGGATCGTCTGCCCATAAAATTATCCTGGGCAGTAAGCAACAATAAGATGTTCCCTACTTGGCTGGATTAAATTAAAATTCAGTAAGAAACAGAGCTTTCAGTGAGTTTCCAAATTACTCGCAGGATTGCACTGAGGAGATTGTCATGGTATCGTAAACCTTTTTTGGTGGGCAAACAGCCTGATGAAAGTGAGGTGATTTTATTACCTTGCAGTGCTTTTTCTGCTTCATGCACTGTGCTGTGTAATCTTTTGTTATTAAATAATGAGCAAAATAAAAACAGTTGTTTGTCACAGCCAGATTGTTTTTCAGGGAATTTGCTCACTTTGAAAATTCAGTCTGTGTGATCTTCAGCCCTGTCAGAAGCTATTATATTGAATCTTCTTTTAAATTGTTAAGCTGGAGGATGAAACTAGATGTTATCGTGAGCACATCTCAACTGAGAGCGGAGCGGATTCTGCGGGGAGCAGCTTCTGATGCCATGTACTGTGCCACTAGTTCTTGTTGCAAACATGTCAAGATTATCTGCTTCCAGTACTGTGTGTGTTGGCTAACACGAGCATTTGTAGATCTGCATAATTTTTGAAGTAGTTTGAAATGTGGATATAACACTTAGGGCTGGGTCAAATTGTTTTTGGTTTTATTTTTCATTTTCCCCTCTTTTAACAGATCACTTTGCTGTTCAGATTGTTGCTTGTTTTGTTAGTTGTTCCAACGAGGTACTGTATTAATTTGCAAAGTTCATCATAAAAGTGCCCCAAACTAGAAATCATCATCAATAGTGAACAACTACTCAAACACTTGGAAACACGAGTTGAAACATTACATTTTCAATACAGGCTGTTGGTGCTTTGGCATATATGGGATCATATCTTGTTGCATGATATTATTATTTATTATTATTTATGGAACCTGGCAAACCTGAACTCAAACTGGACTGTGATGGCCAGGCTTTTTCACATACAGTGTGTATGTCCATGTGTGTACCTTGGTAGCCTGTTACAAATGAGGTTGTCATGCATGTTAAAATTTGGATAAGATACTTCAGTTCCCTGTTTTTTCAAGGTGCTTTTTTCACAGAATCATAGAATGGTAGGGGTTGGAAGGGACTTCTGGAGATCCTGCCAATGCAGGAGCACCTCAGGCATGCCACACAGGAACAGATCCAGGCAGGTCTTGAAGGAAGGTTATTAATACTCAGACCTATCCCAGCCTCAGAAGCAATAGTGCACTTACACGTAGAGACTTTTCTGCCCTCAGTGGTGCAGACAGACAGCAGAAGGAGCCCATATCTGTAGCCGTGGCAGCCAGTAATTTATTGCTCCATATGGCTGGTGTGGCAGCAGATGCTCTGGTTTAAGGAGGTCAGGCACTGGGGCATTTAAAAAACAAAATAAAACCCCACTACAAAACCTTCCAAAACAGTTTTGTACAGTAATAGTAGGGCTCTTTATAGGCATAAGGAGAACCAAGGGAGATAAATTAACTTCTTATATATTTACACCTTGTATATAATTTTAATCAAAGACGTTGTTTCAGGGTATAAATAAGTTTTTTTCTCTCTTTGGGTGGGTTTACCTTGTCTGAGCTTTCCTGGTTGGTGCTGGTAGGTGGCACATGGTACGGAGGTATAACATGGTCAGGGACCCTCTCAGATTGGCACTTGTGGCAGGTGCCAACCAGCCAGAGCAGGAGCAGAATCTGACCCACCATGGCTTTTGGATGTGGTGGATGTTACACTGAGAGGGGAGCTGCATTGCCTGGGTGGGATGGCAGCACTGTATTTCTAGCAATGGAGTGGAGATGTGTGCTTGTGAGCAATGATCATGCAGCACAAATGCAATTTTAATACCAGTTTGGGTGGGAGAGTCGCTGCTGAAAACTGGTATAGAAGGGCTCTTGGATTTAGCACTGAAGTTTGCAAATGAGCTTTTCATAAGCATGAATCTTTTTATTTTCATTAGGAGACCATTGTAATTAAAATGAAACTGGAATGTTTACTTTTTGCTTCATATAGCTGTGATTGTTTTCTTTACTGTCTGAGCACATGTATAATTTGCTCTAAAAGAAATGTCAGCACTTTCTGATTACCTTGTGAGTCTTACTCAACAGCTTGATTTTAATTGGGGGGAGGAAATATTTCAGGGTGCTCCAGGGAGGTCTGATGTCTTTTGGTAGCAGGAGGAAATACGTGCTATCTTTGGTACAATGTTAATTGCAATAATCACAACTACTGGTTTAAAATAAAAGCCCTCCATTTCTTACCGTTGGGTTTTTTCCATCATTTCAATGAAATACAACTTGTTTGGTAATTAGCATCCTCCAGCTACATAACCTTTTGATATTGCTGCATCTGTATGTTTGTAAGCATCTAAACAGGGTGACTTTTGGAAAACAGAGATTGACAGTAGGAAGGTAGTTGCAAATTTTAGGAAATAAGGAAGAAATTTTTTACAAAGAGGGTGCTGAAACACTGGCAGAGGTTTTCCAGAGTGGTAGTCAATGTCCCATCCCTGGAAACATTCAAGGCCATGTTGCACAGGGCTCTGAGCAACCTGCTGTAGCTGCTGATGTCCCTGCTCACTGCAGGGAGGTTGGACTAGATGACCTTGAAAGGTGCCTTCCAACCCAAACCATGCTGTGATTCTGAAAACTCAGTAATTTGGGTTACATAAAGGAAAGAATAGGGCAGGCACATGGGGAGGACTGTGCCAGTGCCTTCAAATGCATTCTCTCTAAGCCCAAAAGTCCACAACAATTTGTTAAGTAATAGATAATTTATGTGGGTCAAGAGTATCTCTATTTATTTTTTTTAAATTATTTTGAAATATGACAAGTATCTATAGTAGAATAATGTACTCTGGATCCTTCAGTGGTACAGCTTCTGAAGCATTCCTGTGGTTTCTTTGTTGTTTAGATCCACTGTAAGAAGGCACCTTGAACTCCTTGGGTTGCCAAAACGCCTCTCGGCTCTTGCAGAGCATTTCAGAGATGACCAGTTCCTGAACCTTTTGGGAGCTTAGTCAATATCTGTTAATGATGTCTTCTCCATTAGAGGTGATAATAATCTGAGTCTCCTGTTCATTCTTGGGTGTTTTGTTTCCTTCTGCTGATTATTTGGAATAGATAAATAAGTAAGAAAAACAACCTATATCTGCATGTTAACAGGTAGGAATGAATAATAGAAAAATGAAAGGAAAGATATTGTTTATCATAAAAGACTGTATCTCTGGAGACATAAATTGGTATGCATTAAGTTGTTTGCATAGACTTAGTTAAAAGACATACTTGAGGAGCTGTCTGAGAAGTGTTTCAGTAGAAAGCAAGTCTTCTTGACTAGATACATCAGATGAGGAGACTAGAAAGCAACACTAAATGATGGTTTGAGAATAGCCTTCATGGCAGTAAGGAGACAACAGGCTATGAAATGTTTTTTGGAAAGAACAGCATTTAACACTGAGCTGTAGGTAATACTGAGCCATCTTTTCTCCCCAGATATACAGCTCTTCTTCCTATCTGATGCAGAATGTTTTAAAATGTTTATGTTCAGTCCCTGTCATTTTTCATTCAAGGTTTACAGAGTCCCCTTGCTTTTGATGATGATTTCTAGAGCTGGAGGTTAAAATTGCACCTTAATATTGGTGAAATATTTTTTAGTGTATTATTTTATTATTTTATTTTTGCCTCATGTATAATCTTACTTGTATCCTATACATATCATCAGATACAGGGAAGCAGTTGCAGAGCAGTGCTGTGTAGTTCAGAGTGCTGCTCAGTTTTGCCATGTGTGCATTCTTCCAAAAAATCTGTTGACTTTTGTAATATGTGACAAAACCATCTATTTCAAAGATCTTTGGAATGGGCTGGGTCTGCAGTTTGAGGTGAGGTTTTGCTACCGTGCCTGTTGACAGGAATCTTTTCTTGCTATCAGGTGCTTACAAGGGAATGTGTGTATTAATTACTGTAGAGTGTGGCTCTCTGCTCTTTATCTTGTATCTTAAAAGAAAGGTAATTGCACAACAGAACACTAGCAAAGTGCTTTCACTGTTTGAAGATGTGTCAAACTCTTGTCCGTGATGTAACTTTTCTGATGTATACCATTTCTTCTTTCCTTCTTTGCAGATTAAGACCCTTGATTTCAACACAGCTTGCTAAAAAGGCTGCCACTGAAGAGGTATGTTAAGTCCAGCACTTCTCCTAGTCCAACACTTTGAATTTGGTAACACCCATGAGCCTTTCTCAGCCTGGCTGTGGTTATGTGGTAGATATGGGCAAAAGAAATTAGGGTCTTGTTTTTCTGATCAGACAAGGAGCTGGTTATGCAAACACTGCAAAGCTGAGGTTGCCTGTTTTCTAACCAAGATTTGACCTTACCATGATTGACATTAGCACAACTTACTTCCTGGTTAGACAGCAAAAAAAGAGACAATTCCTTGCAAGAGTCTAAAAAGGCACGTATCATACAAGTGGGAGAGAGGAGTAGGAGAGGACAAAGTTCGTGTCTTGTTCCTCAGCACTTGGACATTCCTCACAGAGAAGGGACATGAAGCAAAATGCCTCCAGCAACTGGTGAGGAAACGCCAAGTGACAGTTCACCCTGGAGAGCATGGCTTACTCTAGGGATTATTTGTTTAGTTTGAAAATATAGTAGTCCCATAGAAAAATTAATGCTAGTAACTGGCCACTGCCAGAAACCCTCCTTGGGTGGCTTTGTGCACCTGCATCTTCTGCCAAAGGGATTGTGATTATTATCAGAGTCACATTGGTAGTTGTTTTTTTTCAGTATTACCTTCAAGGTGCAGACATACACATTTTCTGCATGATAAAATTTCTGTCTGCTGTGTATCTGAAAGTTCTGTTCCTACCATACCAAAGGTATTTGTCCTTCTTTTTCCCATGAACCTGTGTCATGGACACCCTTTTGAAAGTGAACCAGTTATCTTGGGTAGTTGAATGTGCTTTGACAATTGCCCATCCATACATAAAGTTTTGTGCCAAACTCGAGTCCAGGATGTCTGGAAGTGAATTCAGGAAGTTCTTTTTAAAGGCATTGTTTGACTGCTTTATTTTTAAAATGACTAAAACCCATTGATTTTCAGAAATAGTTTGATATCCTGCCTGGGGAAATACATTTTCACTTTTTATGCTATGCTCATTAGAAAACTCTGCACATTTTTATAAGTATAGCAGTCTGGAAGTGGACATGATAATTAGAAGAAGGTCACATTTTAATTAGTATGGTGCAATTTTAAAAAATAATTACTCAATTGTAGCTCCTTTATATTCACCCTCTTTTTCAGAGCTGATGGATACTTTTAAGCATATAAATTGATATATATTATGATACTGAATCGTCTCTAACTGTTGTGTCTATTTCTGCTTATACTGAAAACATAAATGTGCTCAATTTGATCACTCTAGAGGCAAAAGCAGTGGTAGGAAATATAAAATAAACCGGAGGGAAGTTCCTCTAAATAATATGATTAATTTTAGCATTAAAAAATCATAAAAACCTGTCTTTGAGTGATATTAATATCTAAATACTCGATTTTCTATTAAAATTAATGGGTGTCTTTGCCCTATTATTGAGCTATTGGAGCAAACCCTTAGGTGACTTTGAAAAACTCAAGCAGATTCTTTAGGTTGACTGTCATGGTATATGACAAGTTCAGGAGCAGCTTTGATGTTTGAATAATTAGACTATCAACTTTCTGGTACAGGGATTTTCTCTTATGATGTATCTCTAAAGTGCCTGGAGTTACACGGATTCTGGGAGTTACTGCATCCCAAGTTCCTGCATCCCAAGTAAATACATTTATAAATAAATGAATTTAAATAAATAAATAAATTACAGTACTGAATCAGAACTTGCTGCCAGTGAATTTGGAGAAGATACAGCAGTACATGTTTGTCTACTGCCATTTAGCACCTACAGCAGTGTAGGACTGGTCTTGTGGTAGGGACCAGAGGAGTTGGCGTTTTCTGGTCTCCTTTGGACCATTCATTGTTTAGGAGGACCTCACCAGTGTCCTTCCCAAGGAAGCAGTCCCAGTCTTGTCTTCCTCTCCTAGTAGGAGAGGTGACTCTCAGTGCTGATAGCTGCTGACTAGTGAAAGGTATTAACTTCTCAAAATATCTTACATGACAAAGCAACATAAATGGTTAAATCTTTAATGTTCTTCAAGGTGCTACTAAGGGAATGTCTCTTTGGACCACAGGCTCTAGTGTACAGACTCCAAATAGTCCAAGAACAGAATGGAGGTGACAAGTGCCATATTACAAAACTGGTGAAGATAAAGCTCATGGGATGTTTCTTCCCTGCATGAGAGAGGGATGTTGAGTCCTGTACTGAACCCACAAATATTCTCCAGAGACACCAGAGCCTGGACTCACCACCTTATTAGTTCCTGCCCCATCTGTCATTAGTGAACCAATACCTTCTCCAGATAACCTTCTTCTTGCAGTGTTGCCTTTTCTCTTCTCTGCTGCATCCTGCCTAACCTTGGAGCAGCTGTGGAGGTGCACGTACAGAATGGGTCCTGTCAGTGATGCATTCCCAAGTTAGTGTTTGATCAATTTCATAGATAATGTTACAGGTGGTGGTGTATATTATCAACCTAGTGCTCTACCATCACATTAAGTGCTATCTGAAGAGTGCTATTTGTTCCACAGCTCACTGTGCCTCCAAATAAATCTAACCAGACCTCTCAAAAATAATACACGCTGGTGTTTTGCTGATTTGAAGGGTACATTTTTGCTATCATTAAACTGTCAATAACATTGTTATTGTGTAGCAGGCTTAATGTGAGTCGAGCACAAGGAGGAAGAAGTTTTAAGTTTTCCTACAGAGATCTGCTGAGGAGCCTTCACTCCCTGATTGCTCCTTGCCTTGGGCTTTTGAGAGGATCCATGTTCTGCTGTTGCTCTCTGGATATTTCAGTTACTTGACTATGAACTATGTGAAAATCGTGTATTTGTGCCTGACTTTCATTTGGTCAGCATTTCACTGAGAAACTTTCATGTGCCTAGGAAGAGCTAAGCCTTTAGTAGAGGATCTTGGCTTCCCTCTGTGGTAGCTGCTAATGTTTTGTACAAACTCCAAACAAAAGGAAGGGCTGCTCTACTGTCCCCTTTTTTTTTTCAGGTGGCGTTTCCAAATGCACAAGCAGAAGCCCCTGACTTAGAAAAACCAGCAGCTGTGCTAGTGGAGAGTGGCCCAGTAGCTTATAACCCTGATGAAGAGGTGGAAGAGGAAGAAATGGAAGAAGATGACGATCACTGCATGAGTGCCTTGCAGTTAATGGGAGGAAATGGTAAGCTGGGGTGCTGCCTAAGTTACCATGCAGTGGTGCTTGTGGGGCTCATTGTTGCAGGTCTGGGTAAAGACAGTTCCTCTGCTTGTCCCTGTCCTGTGGCAGCTCATCCCATGCAGAGCTCCTATTGCCTTTCTGGAATTGCCCATTCCTGTGGGAAAGCCTGGAGTCACCCTTATCCAAAACCTGACCTTCTTAGAGACTCTTCCCGAGAAAAATTCACATCCCAAGCTTTAGCCTAAGAGGGCTTCTCAAGAGAAAACTCATGCCTTTTTCAGAATTTATTAATGTGGATCTGAGGAATTATGGGGTCAGTAACCCCTCTGTCAGCAGTGCTTGGGGCACATTGACTCCTGAGACAAGCCATCCATCTCCTGCCTGGTTCTCCACTTGAGGGTGCAGTGACATTCAGGTTGTCCATAAGCCTTGGGGATGTGGCTGTCCAGCTCAAAACAAAACAGATCGTCACACTCCATTTCTAGGGAAAGTGTTAGGAGGAAAGAATTCTTCACCAAGTACAGAAATGGTATTGATAACATACGGCCTGCTGTATGGTACACAGATGTGTGCTAATTTCTTTACCCAGCAAAGCCACTCACTTAATTAGGTTTCTTTGCTGGCAGGAAAAGGCAGTATTCTCTCCACTGTGGTTTTTCCTAGCTGGACACACGCACATTTATCCTTTATTAAAAACTTCCCCTTAGAAGTTAAGCTTTGAAAATATACAAAAATATTTTTAAAATGAGAGCTGCTAATTATGGGCTGTGAAAAAGCAAGATGGGAATAAGTTTCCTACTGAAATGTTATTTACTGCAAAAATCTTTCCAGTACTATTAATTAAGCTTTCATGGACAATATGTATACATTTCACAAAAGTGTCTGTTGTTTTTAAATTGACTTCTCCACTGGAAAATAATTGCTGAACTGTAGGAAAAACAGTTTGTTGCTTTCATTTATTATTAGAATAATGTTCCCAAGAAAAGACACCCATGTGGGGGAGGGTGGGTCTATGTTTATTAATAAACCCCACACAAAAATAGAATAAAGGTCACTGAGCTTTTTTTTTTTCTTTGTAAATGTTGCTATTTTTAAACCATTCTGAGAACATTCCACTGTTCCCTCTCTGGTCTGGATGACAGCTGAAAAATCAGAGTTAAAAAAAATACATAAAATGAAAAGGAAAGGAAAGGAAAGGAGTATTCCCAGAATTCAGACCCAGGTGTGCAGGGCTGCTCAGCAGAAGAAATAACTCCTTTTAACTGCTTTCTTCATGGCTTTTAGACCTGTCTTCCTGGAGTAACTGCAGGAACTACAGATGGTGAACTTCACCCATTCTACACAAATTATTATAGATTACACTTAATTCTGCTTCTGAGCATTTGGTTGACTCTTTAGATGAAATGTTGGCCCTGTGTTGAATCTGGACTATAAAGGTTAACTTCTCTGAATGCTCATATCTAATAGTTATCTATAGGTTCGACTGTGCAACAGAAAATACCTGTTTCACTGCATTCAGAAACATACAGAGGAGAAATTGGTGCACTAGAAACATGCAGACTTGCCTTCTGATACACACATCACAGTCTTTGCACTCAGCATTTTTTGAAAACATCTAAAAATCCAGGCAGGATTTCAAGTTGTTCCTCTAAGAGTAGATACGGGAGATCTGAATCAGATGCGTTGGTCAGGATTCGTTGCATGACTCCTTTGATGTTGATGGGAACTCTGAGCTATCTCTGAACCCTTGTAGTTTCAGTTTATAAATCCATGAATATTATAAATAAGCCAGCTTTTTTCTTGGTGGCTATGTCTAGTGCGAACCATGCCTACTTGTGCATGTATGCTGCTGCTTATCAGCCACATTGGTCTAAATTACTTATGACAATGAGGCTTGATCATCTTAACCTCTAAATTAAACCATGTATGTCACATATCCATGTGCCAAGTATTCCTAAATGAGAGCCCAGTGACAAGTGAGAAGACATATTTACACAGAGATGCTTACAAATAATTTTATTTCGTTGAGGAAAGTACACATAAGAGCTTTTTATTTAGCCCTAGGGAAACATGTTTTGGGGTTTTTTTTTAATGCTTGCTTAAGGCAAAACTCAACATCTTGTTACACATCGGGGGAACAACCTGAAAGCAACAATACTTCTGTTGTATTTTCAATCCACCCAGAATATTTGCATTTTGATATGACTTTGTGTGTTTCAGATTATGGCTGTGATATGGATGATGATGATGGCTATTAGTTCCATTTACTCCCAAAGGCCATGGACTGTGTCTTGCTCCCAACAAATCTTCAGTCTTCAAACTGTATGAAGCGTGAAAGAAGCTGTCTATGGTCAGCAAATGTACTCGAACAATCCTTACTTTTGTAAAGCAGATTTTAGGTTGACATCGACTCTGTTAGTTTACATTGACCCCTAACCCAGCAATAAGTTTGGGTTTGTACTTGAATTTGTTTTACTTTTGGTGGTTTGAGGATTAAATTAACTGGAATAATGTTTCCAGAGAACAAAAGAAGATAAAATAGACTGTGTAAAAAGCATGTGTGGCTGAAAGCCATGCATCTCTTATTTATGTGACTCTGCTTTTAGGCATGCTGTTGAAAGAGAGTAGATGGAAGGACATACAGGAGGACAGGTGAAAACAAGAAGTGTGCCTGTTGATTGAGTACAGTAGCATTGGTTGTCTCCCAGTGCTACAACCGAAAGAAAACATTTCCAACCTGTATTGTAAACATGACCCTGTTATTGTATTCAAGCTTCCTTAACCAAGCCTATCAAAAATTAATGACAAGCTATGTACCTGCAGGGCAGTAGCAGTTTCTCTGAAATGAAGTAAATACTTCTTTCTATTAATCAGTTCATAGATTACTTAAAAGATATGACAATAGAAGGCAATGTTGGCAGCAATTGTCTTCCACTGCGAGGCTGGTGCAATTTCTATGGGAGAAAGGAGAAGACCTGGGTGAGGCAAGAAGTGTAGAGGGCAAGTAGGTGATGATGCTGTGTTCACTTGCCTTTGCTGGACATTTCTAGGGCCAGACAGGTTTTGCTGTAGCTTGTACTGCTGTGGAAGAGTCACTCTGGCCATCTCTGTGAAGCTGCTCTTGTCCAACTCTGTTAGAGTGAAAGGCTGCTCCCAAGAGCTGCCTGTCTCTAAAACCAGTTGAAAGAAAGAGAAAGATGAGCTTTTTAATAAATAAGCTAGCACCTACTTTGGCTGAATTTAGTTTAATGTAATTTATTTAACTTTTCTGTGGGTAAATTAAAGATCACCATGCAACAATCATGGTTCAAATACCACCCTTGAACAGTGGCTGCAATGTGAATAATGCTCCAGCTCTGTGCACCCCAAAATGTCAACAGGCAAGTCCTTCTCTTCCAAATATATCAGTTCTCACAGTGCTCTGAGAGAAGGGTCAGCAAGGCTTCTTGTCAGATCCCACCCTGTTGCCTCTGACTAGCATTGCTGGGTCTGAGGCTCTTGGCTTGGTGGGAACTGCACTGCACTCTAGATCATGCTCTTGATTGCAGCTGCAGGAGCCAAGATTTTTTAATCTCTCTCCTGTATCTAGTGACAATCATGAAAGTTGCAGTGATNTAAGAGTAGATACGGGAGATCTGAATCAGATGCGTTGGTCAGGATTCGTTGCATGACTCCTTTGATGTTGATGGGAACTCTGAGCTATCTCTGAACCCTTGTAGTTTCAGTTTATAAATCCATGAATATTATAAATAAGCCAGCTTTTTTCTTGGTGGCTATGTCTAGTGCGAACCATGCCTACTTGTGCATGTATGCTGCTGCTTATCAGCCACATTGGTCTAAATTACTTATGACAATGAGGCTTGATCATCTTAACCTCTAAATTAAACCATGTATGTCACATATCCATGTGCCAAGTATTCCTAAATGAGAGCCCAGTGACAAGTGAGAAGACATATTTACACAGAGATGCTTACAAATAATTTTATTTCGTTGAGGAAAGTACACATAAGAGCGTCTCAGACTCCATGGAATATCAACATGAAATATTGTTTTAACATTTATTGCTCCTCCTCAAAAAATAAAATTATAGCCTTTTTTTAACACGTTCNAGCCCTAGGGAAACATGTTTTGGGGTTTTTTTTTAATGCTTGCTTAAGGCAAAACTCAACATCTTGTTACACATCGGGGGAACAACCTGAAAGCAACAATACTTCTGTTGTATTTTCAATCCACCCAGAATATTTGCATTTTGATATGACTTTGTGTGTTTCAGATTATGGCTGTGATATGGATGATGATGATGGCTATTAGTTCCATTTACTCCCAAAGGCCATGGACTGTGTCTTGCTCCCAACAAATCTTCAGTCTTCAAACTGTATGAAGCGTGAAAGAAGCTGTCTATGGTCAGCAAATGTACTCGAACAATCCTTACTTTTGTAAAGCAGATTTTAGGTTGACATCGACTCTGTTAGTTTACATTGACCCCTAACCCAGCAATAAGTTTGGGTTTGTACTTGAATTTGTTTTACTTTTGGTGGTTTGAGGATTAAATTAACTGGAATAATGTTTCCAGAGAACAAAAGAAGATAAAATAGACTGTGTAAAAAGCATGTGTGGCTGAAAGCCATGCATCTCTTATTTATGTGACTCTGCTTTTAGGCATGCTGTTGAAAGAGAGTAGATGGAAGGACATACAGGAGGACAGGTGAAAACAAGAAGTGTGCCTGTTGATTGAGTACAGTAGCATTGGTTGTCTCCCAGTGCTACAACCGAAAGAAAACATTTCCAACCTGTATTGTAAACATGACCCTGTTATTGTATTCAAGCTTCCTTAACCAAGCCTATCAAAAATTAATGACAAGCTATGTACCTGCAGGGCAGTAGCAGTTTCTCTGAAATGAAGTAAATACTTCTTTCTATTAATCAGTTCATAGATTACTTAAAAGATATGACAATAGAAGGCAATGTTGGCAGCAATTGTCTTCCACTGCGAGGCTGGTGCAATTTCTATGGGAGAAAGGAGAAGACCTGGGTGAGGCAAGAAGTGTAGAGGGCAAGTAGGTGATGATGCTGTGTTCACTTGCCTTTGCTGGACATTTCTAGGGCCAGACAGGTTTTGCTGTAGCTTGTACTGCTGTGGAAGAGTCACTCTGGCCATCTCTGTGAAGCTGCTCTTGTCCAACTCTGTTAGAGTGAAAGGCTGCTCCCAAGAGCTGCCTGTCTCTAAAACCAGTTGAAAGAAAGAGAAAGATGAGCTTTTTAATAAATAAGCTAGCACCTACTTTGGCTGAATTTAGTTTAATGTAATTTATTTAACTTTTCTGTGGGTAAATTAAAGATCACCATGCAACAATCATGGTTCAAATACCACCCTTGAACAGTGGCTGCAATGTGAATAATGCTCCAGCTCTGTGCACCCCAAAATGTCAACAGGCAAGTCCTTCTCTTCCAAATATATCAGTTCTCACAGTGCTCTGAGAGAAGGGTCAGCAAGGCTTCTTGTCAGATCCCACCCTGTTGCCTCTGACTAGCATTGCTGGGTCTGAGGCTCTTGGCTTGGTGGGAACTGCACTGCACTCTAGATCATGCTCTTGATTGCAGCTGCAGGAGCCAAGATTTTTTAATCTCTCTCCTGTATCTAGTGACAATCATGAAAGTTGCAGTGATGAAGGCTTGTCTTACACCAGGAAGAGATGGGTATTTATTTTACCAATGTGGTTTCTGTTAAGCTCTCTCTTCTGGTCAGCTCATCCTTCCTACCCCTTTTTGAGGAGTGCTCATCACTAAAGCACCATCCATCCTCCTGTGGAGGAGTAGATTGTGGCAGGAGAAGAAGCTGCCCTAGGAAGCTCTCTAGCTACTGCCAGCCAGAGTGATGATGATGCTCATACCTGTGGTTATCACCAGAGGGAAAGGGCCATGTGGCCTTCCATATTTCTTCTGTCCCTCTCAGTAGCACACATAAGAGGGATTATGTAAGTAAAGCAAGAGCAAGTGCTTTTTTTAGGACTTGATGTTGCTTGGCTGGTAAATGTAGTTTGATGGGTAGGTTGTTATCTGCTAGATATTTTTGAGCCTTAAATAGGAGTATTTTTGCAATGACTTCTTAAAAGCAGAACTCAATAACAAAAAGGATGTAGAGAGTCTAATGGGAAATAGAACTTTTCTGAACCAGATTCCAGCTATGCAGTTTGCAGCAATTCAGTGGAAAGAAGAGATTCCATACAATTCTTAGTGGAAAAGCTGGTGTTTTCACAAAAAAAAAAAATACAAAACCAACCCAACTTTTTTTTTTCTGATACTCTATATAATGCACAGAAAGTGATACTGAGGGGATAAACCTTTCTACCTCTCTTTTATCTATACCATAAATTAAAAATTGTGCTATAAGCAAACACTTTTTTAGAAGTAGTCTGTTTCGTTAAAGATCTTGAAAGTTCATCTTAAGTGTTTGAGACAGTTGAGCTTGAGCATTTGAGTTTGAATTAATCTGCCAATAGCACTACTACAAATAGCTGTGCTGTCAGTATATTCTCAAAGCTTGGGGTTTATTCCAAGGTACACATTATTCTCTATGCAGGAAATAAACATGCATAAATAAACATGTGTATGACTCATGTAGGTTGAGTGCTTTTCTCAAATGCAAGATGTTGGCTCTTACAGAAACTGCTGAGATTAATTCTTTATTGCTAAGGGTCTTTCCTTCCCTCTTCTCTGTACTTTTTTGTTGGTTTGTTCCCCTAAAGGCTACTAAACTTGCTGCCAGTGTAGTGATGTGCTGTGCAGGAGCTGAGTACACCCAAATAACCACTGGTAGTAAATTTGAATTTCAGTAGCACGTTGAGTTTCTGAGAACATTGTTTCCTACACTGAAAGTAGAGGATTGCAGTTTCTGAATTGCTCTCGTGTGATTTGATTAGGAGAGGAGATCACGTCTCTGCTAGAAAGGCACTTGGATAGCAGGAAAAAAAAAACAACCCTGCAATTCCATTGCATCTCAGTATTGCTGGTGAAGTTAATGGCCTGGTTTCTGTGCAGGAGTCCTAGAGGAAGGGTGGGTGGTATTGGATGGGCAGACTTCACTCTGAGTGTTGTAGAGGTTTTTAAGCAATAGTGGTTATGTAAATTTTTAATTTATTGGTGACTTACCAGGATTTTTATAATGTTCATTCCTTCTTGATTTAACTTAAGCTCAGGAAATATAAACAGCATAGAACATGGTATTTTCTGTTTTTATAGCTAGTCATTAAAATGTAATAAGATTAACACTGCATTAACTCTGTTTACTACTGTTGATATATCTGGACAATTGTGTTGTATGTAAGTGAGCCTAAATTCACTTGGAGTAATTTGGACCATGCTTTTCTCAGGATTCTGATTATAATGAAGAGAGCTTATAAGGCTGCAACATTTGTCATTCTTAGATCTTATTTGAACCCAAACAAGCTGCATATCATTGGTTTTGTTGCATAAAGCATGTCTCTTGCTGCAAGTCACTTTGCTTGACAGGCAAAACCCTCCAGCTGTTGCATCCAGCTTGTCTGCCATGCAGCCTTCTAATGCTCTTGTGTTGTGGAAGTGAAAAATTCAAGAAATAAGGAAAAATTGGGATTCTTCACTGTGGTGAGTGCATTTTCAGTGTCTTAATCACCTATGATGTTTCTTTAAAAATCACTGTGTTCAGTACAGCAACTTTTAAATGGTGCCAGACAGCCTTGTCTTGAGGGTTTAACATGTTCATCAAAAAAAGTTCTTCCCGTCCTCATTGCTTCTTTGTAGTCTTTGGATTGCATTGAAACTTCAGTCACAGATGTGTACAGTTAATGTAGAGTTTGCCTAATAAATGTTCTGTTTCTTATTTTTGTGTTGAATTCTTGCATTTGGTTCAGGTAGTGCCAAGGAAATTAAACCTGTTGGATGAAAGCATATGTATCATCCTTACACAACCACAGTATAAGCCATGTCAAGCTTTTTTTACTGTTACATATTTGCTTTAAATAAAAAGTAAAACCCTTGTATAGCCCATCTTTTATGATACTGTTGTGCTAATATATGATTCTTCTCTTTTCATTCTTATGAATGTTCATTATGGATTGCTGCATGATTAGTTGGTAATGGCCAAAACTTGTAATTCAGAGCTTTATTTTATCTCTAAAGGGGAAGAAACATGTAACCAGGCAAGTGTATTTTACAAGATATTGTTCTGCAGATAAATGGAGATGCTTTCAGTAAATTGGATAACATTAATGAGGTTTTTCCACTAAGCTATGTAATTAACTGTCTGTGGGAACAATATACAGTGTGTATGTTTAATGGAATCGTTCCAGTGCTTGTTTCTGAAAGTTTTATCTTGATAAATAAGGTGTCTGCTGAGTTAAAAATCATTTTATCAACATCTGGTTTACACAGTTTGGAGACCAAAATCCACATCTACTCTAGGTGCATGTGGGTATGTTCTCCTTTCATATTTTTTTTTCTGGAAATGGAACTACTACTCTATCCTCAGGATTGTCCACTACAATGTTTTAGCATACAGTAAGACAACAGTATATTTGATGAGTCAGTAAGTATGTGTCATTCCAGCATCTCACTGGGTTCCCATAGTCTCCTGTAGGTGCACTTCTGCTCTTGCTGACATCAGGATGCTTTTATCTTAGTTTCTTTTCAGCTTTTCCAGCTCTTTCCACTGGCAATTCGGAACAATTTGGAACACCAGTAGATCATAGCACACTTGTTCCTAGGTTCACATTTTGTAATGCAAAAGAAGCTGTTGTAATTTTCTACTCCTGTCACGTGTGTAAGAAGAGTTGCAGCATATTGTTTGGTATTTCTTATGCCCATGCTGATACCTGGAAGTGGTCTTGGTGAGTGGTGGTTTGTTTTTTTTTTACTGCAAGAGATTAAACACATGAGAAATGAGGCTGCATGAAAAATCATTATTTATGGTACAACAAATTTACTTGGTGAGTTCCTTCATCAGAATTGGGTTTTTTTCTTATGTGCTGTTGTGCATTTTCATGGATATGAGGGAGGGTGCATACATTTCATAAAAATGCAAAGTGAAATTTCTGTCCTGCCTTGTGACTCTAGGAGCACAGGATTTTATGAGTTTTAGTGTGAATCTTTTATTTGTTATTGTCCTAGTTGGCAGTTAAGTGGCTTTGTAGTGGACACCAAGAGTGTGTATTATCCATTTCTATTGCAGAATTGCAACAAGAATAGTTCCTTACTACTTAGTACTTTTGGTGAGGTTTCTCAATTCTTCAAAAGCAGAAAAGTACACCAAATTTAAGGAATCTGAACAAAGCAAAGAAAAGAAATGGCACCAGCACTCTACTTGGCAGGTAATTTTTCTTCAGTGCTTTTCTGTGAGAAAGGTAAAATGTATTCATATGTGGAGACTAAGAGGGGCAAAAGTTGCATCTTGACAGTAGCAGAGATGAGGCAACATTGTCTGTTTTCCATGCATGAATTCCAGACTCTTCCTGATTCGTGGTGTATCTGGCACCATATTCCTTATTTGTAACTGGGCAGTCTGTGGAGGATACTAAAAGAGGTAGGACTCCTAGCCAGGTAAGGAAGAGGGAATGGTGAGGTGTCTTCATTTCACTTGAGTAAAAGCAAAGGAGATTGATTATTTAGAATGGTTCTAAGAGTTGTAGTTTTATGTTAAGGAGAAAATCATCATGCATTAAGAAAACCAGAAAGATCAGGGAATATTTATTTACAATGATGTGTACTGGACTGTGCAACAGGCAATGGGCTTAGGAGTGGACCAAGGATAATACTTGTATCTCTGGAAACCCAGCTTGTCTCACAGCTGCATTAAAAATTGCAGTCTTTGGCCATGCCACTGTTTTTGACATGCCTCTGCTTTCATCAGCCAAGGTGTGGTTTCTGACTCTGCCCTGGGACATCAGCTGTCCCCATGCTGTTAGTGGACAGCTGCATCCCCCCATCCCCACCCATGGGCTGGCGGGCCCATGTCTGGCTTGGTGCAGATCTTTCCTGCCCACCACCCATAGCTCATTCCCAAAAAAGAATCTGCAAGATTTAGAGGGAAAAATAAGTCACATATTCATTTCTCAGCTCTGCCTTTTTATGACCATGACAAAAACAGGCCAAAGCACTGATGGCACAGCCCAGGCTGGTGCTGGGTGCTGCTTTGCTGCAGAGCTTGTTGGAGGACAGCACTGGTGGCTGGTGCAGCCATCCATCATCAAGCAGCTCAGCAGGCACTGTAGCTGGAAACTGTTCTCTGATTCCTCTCTTCCTTTTTGCTGAGGGTCTCCCAAGTCTCCTGTTATTGCAGAGCTGTCAGTCCCAGTCCTTATTAAATGCCATTGGTCACGTAAGGATTTCAGAACAAATATTTCCAAGTAAAAGTCCCATGCAAAGAGTGTTGTCTGTGCCCTAAGCAGGTATCTGTTGGCAGTGATGTATGTCAAGGTCCTAAAAATGCAACCAACTAGCAGGAAATGATGTGAATATAGGTGATGTGAAAATACCCATGATACATATTCAAAGTTGCTCTAAATTGGTACAGTTCCTGTGACTTTGCATCAGGCAATAAGAGCTTTGCTTTTTTACTTTATTTGAGGATCTGTGCCATTAGCAACAGTCTCTGGAGATGTTAGCAGTAGTGAAGGATGGAAGGAAAGTGCTCAGAGTTGAAAACAGTTTGTGATATTGTGGTGTGTTGCCTAAAGCCACTTCTTACTCCATTTGTCAAGCACAACTTATTGCCTGGCCTAATTAACCAGCAAAGTAGAGTTACCTATTCTGCTGACTTTAAAATTAATGAGAAAAAGAAACTTCAGTGGTGATAGAGCTGTAGTGTGTGGCACATAGTGCTTCACTCCTCAGCTCTGCATGGGGATGGCTGTTGCTGTCAAAACTTCCTCTGTCTAGGTTGTCACAGACAGATGTGGAACTGTTTGAATAACAGTTCTTAAGAGCAGCATCGTGTCTGGAAAACAGGCTAAATCTTTGTATCTGCTTTAATTCCTGCACATACTCCTGAGACATCACCAAAGGAGAGCCTACACATACATACTGGTACAATTCAAGTAAGATTCATGGGTTGGCACAGGATAAAATATAGCTAAAGCAAATGGTTTCAAAACTCTAGTCACCGTTTCCAAGCAAACTTTTACACAAGGCCACTGGGAATTTGTTTGATACTACTGCATGTTGCATTAAATCAGTAGGGCCTACTATAAGCTCTGAGGTCTCCAACAGCAAATCAGCACAATGTGAATCATCCTGTTTTCTTTCTTGACCATCAGGCATTACAAGGAAGAGTCTTGAGTGGATTTTGCTGCTTGCAGTAAGATGAAGGATCTTTCATCTTGTTGATCTTCCCTGCATACTTTATATTGGTTCAGAGGAGCTGGCTTCACTGCATTAATAAAAGGGCATCTAAAGCATTTTTGTCCATATGAGAGCATAGACTTTCTGATCTCCTCTGGCCACTGGGTAAACAGATCTCTGTCAAAAAGGGTAGTGCTTACCCTTGTAAAGCTGCCCAGCACAGACCCCGAGTATTGTCACTGCTTGTGGTTATAATACTGGGAAAGGGGTACATCTCAGATAAGATATCCTAGTAGATCAATTAGGAAATTGTATTTGTCCCAGTCTGCTGTACACATGAGTGAGAATTGTACCAACATCACTGTGCAGAGAAGTAGTTTGGGGGTCCCAAGGGCTGTATTCAGCCCACAGATCAGTTCCATCCATTAATACACCTTGACTACTGCAGCAGCACATAAGATGCTCAGAGGGAGATAAGCAATTGAGGCCATCTGTGACACCTCAAGTGAAGACCAGAAGCAGGCAGGATGAAGACACAGTTATTATAGCTGAGGAGGCTGTGGCTTTTCCAGTGTCATTTCCAGCCTGCTTTCCCAGCCAAGTCATTGGTTATCATTAAATCTTAGGTTGATTGAGCCTTGATTGAGGCATAGGGTGGCTTGCCATCAAGAAAGTGCTTATGGAGGTCTTGGGTGTGTGTGTGTTTTTGTTACTCCTTCTATTACTATAAAGTGCAAGGACTTTGTTGGGGATTGCAGCTTTCCTTCTAAGCAGTTTAGTGCTCAGCAGGAGTAGACAGTCACTGCTGAAGAGCAGAGATGTTAAATGATGCTAAAATGGGGAAAAACAGCACAGAGAATTGTAGTGAAACTTAAGAGTGTGAAAACATTAGTTGTTTCAGGTATTGGAACCAGGGATATCCCACACTGGAGGTAGAGGGGCAATCCAAGGCACAGTGGAAGAGACCTGGTCAGACATGAAAGTGAAATCTGTTTCTTTTTTTAACTTGAAAACTGTGATATCAGCAATGTTGCAGCATCTGTGATCAGTCTGAATAAAAATGTGGATACATTTAGGAATTGTGGTATTTGTACAAGAAATGTTTGAAGAGCTGAAGTCTTCAGTCTCTTCAATCCTGGGAGCAAACATCATTGGCTTTCTGTGAAAGAAAAGTAGATTGTTGCTGTTCTGTCTTTCTAAATACATGTCCTGTTCTCTCCTTAGTATATTTCATTATAAAATACAATATTAAGGCTTTTAAAAGTCTTTATTAGCTAGCAGATGGTTTGGCAAGTCATTTTAATGAGATGAAGAAAACTTTAATGGGAGACATTTAAAGTTGTGTTCAGACAGACTATATTGCCTTCAGAAAAATATCAGAAATGTTTTCTCCATGTTTTTGGCAGAGCTTGGCACCAGATTACATACAAGGAAATAGAAGGGGATGATTTACACCAACCGATTCCCTCCCAAGAGTGGTTTTACATCAGTGTAACATCGTTGAGTTCCACAGTCATGCCATGATTTATAGAGGTTCAAAGGGAGTGGGAAATGTCATTAACTTGCAGTTCAGGAGGAACGTTATATTTCTCATATACTTGCCTCATTCCCTTGCAACGGTCAAGAGGTTTTTAGGGGGGAATCACAGAATCACACAGAATCACAGAACGTATGGGGTTGAAAGGAAGCTAGAAGATCACCTAGTCCAACCCCCCCTGCCAGAGCAACTTTATAGACAGCCCCCTTGCAGACAGGGCATCAGTGTGGCAACTCAGAAGCATGTACAGATAAAAAAAAGGACATGGTAGAGCCCTAAGACCCTGTCCACATGGAGCAGCCTTGCAAGTCCCAGCTTTCTTCCTCCACCCTTGCTAAATTCCCTGAGGTATAAGATACTTGTGCTAAATGTAGGTAGGAATATAGTTGTTCTCAAAAAACCCAAACCTTTCATGGCTTTGGTGATTGTCTGAGGCTTGTATTTCTCTCTTGAGCAATGAGTACCATGTTCTTCAGAGATGCAAGCTGTCTCATAATAGACATATTCACATCTGGAACACCCAATCCATGACAAGGAAGGTTTATATCCCTTTAAATATGCAAGTTCTTGTTTTGTTTTGTTTGTTTTTTTCTTTATGTGAGCTGTTGCTGACCTTCAGACCTGTTTCCTCCAAGGATTTGTTTTGGCTGTGCAGGGTCTTGGCATCGTGGGAGCTGAGAGTGGGGAGCATGTGGTGATTCATTTGCACAGCCAGAGAATTGACTGTCCATGCGCATATTAAGAGATGAATCATGCTTCACAAAAGCCATAAAAAATGCCTACTAAATGAGTAATTGCCTGGCTACCTTCTTAGTCTATCCAACCCTTTGATCCTCCTCTGGACTGCTGACCCTGTTACACCTGGCCAAGCTTCAGAGTCAGATTTTTTGTGCTGTGAGAGACCTCTGTCCTTTTATTTTTTTCTAGATCTGGCTGATCTAATCTCAAAAGCCATTTTTCAGATTTGGAAAAGCCTTTCAGCTATATGCACTACACAAGTCACTAAGGAAAACCTTCCCTTTATTCTCCAGATAGAGCATGTTGGATCACCTGCACACCAGCAAGAAACAACCTGCTGTAGTGTATCTAGGAGCTGTAGTGATTAACTTACTAGAAATGCCCTCACCAATATATAGAAGGGAAAACAGGAAAGTTTGCTGGGACATTAACACTCAGCAGAGGAGAACTCTACTTGTGAGCTCTGAGGACCCTGCCAGTTGCTCTGAAAAGCTCTTTGAGCTCCAAAGACGACATGATGATTCCTTCCAAAGGCAGTGTGTCTCTGCTCAGG
Organism: Ceyx cyanopectus; assembly: GCA_013401355.1. Taxonomy (NCBI): domain Eukaryota; kingdom Metazoa; phylum Chordata; class Aves; order Coraciiformes; family Alcedinidae; genus Ceyx; species Ceyx cyanopectus. The sequence continues at coordinate 32,620 of VYZU01056836.1, read as the reverse complement.
AGGAGCTTGGGAATGAGGTTGGGGTGCATTGCTTTTCAGGATCTCTGTTGTGATAAGGTGCCTCTGTATCAAAGGAAGCACCAGCTCTTCATCTTCTCCCCAGCTTTGTGATACTAATATTAAGTAGCAAATAGGGGCCATCCGTTGTAATTTTGTCACCATCCCTACAGCCATCTCCAGTAGCTCCTAGGCTGCTCTTTGGTGATAAAGACCCTTGCCACGTTCTGCTGTTTTCTCTGTCTGTGGTTGGGTATTTCTGTGGAGACCTGTCCTGAAAGAAAGGGCACTTACCAAGAGAAAAACAATTCCTCTATTTGCCAGGGACAGACGAGAAGCATCTGTGCCCCCAGCGGCAGATGCTCTGCATGATGAGAACATCTTTTCAGCTCTGGCACGTCCTTCTCGCGGTCACTGGGCTGATGAGTAGCAAATTGCCATCCACAGTGTTGTGTCTCTAGCAGAATGAAAGTCGCCCGCTCCTGCCAGCTCTGCCAGGCTCATAATTGCAGTGGTTACAGCACCCAGCTCCTCTCTAATGGCAGTGTTGACTTGTGTGGTGGCCAAGGCTACAAAGGAACAAAGATGAGCCTCTGCGATTTCAGGTGAATTAAGGAAGGTAATTGAGTTGGGCAGGTTTCCAGGCCAGGTTGTTCTCTCTGTGGTCATGCAAAAATGTACAGGGAGTTGCTTATCTTCTTGTTCTGTTTTGACAACACACCTTTGCTGTGGCCAGTTCATCCCACTGACTCCCAGATTCAGCACTCCATGCTTTGATGTGTGGCAGTGCCAGCCATGCCCACAGAAATACATGTGGGCATTTACAGCGCTCTAGGCTCTCTAGGAACATTTTCCTCATTTAAAGCCAACATCTTGGCTTGGTGACTACCTGAGCTGCCTGTTTTTTCCACTGAACATGAAGGAGCTACTGGTGAGTTGCTGGGATAAAGGATGAGATTAGTTGAGGAAATCCCATTACCATCTGCTTCAGCCTTCATTTAAAGTCCTAATTGTTCTAAAGAGCAAGAGGTTTGAGTGCTTCCCTTCTGCTATTAACCAGGCATTGTGTGCCATGGAACGGAAGAGCCTTTAATATATAGGTAGGCTGACAGGGCATTGTGAAGTGTTGCACCATAAATAACTTAAATTATTAATATCTTTATTTGCAACTTCACAATAGGCAGGGGGTGTGTTTGTGAGGCTGCTAAGCAGTGCTCATTGTAGCTAAATTTGGCATTTAGAATATATTCATGCGACAGGCATCACAAAAACTTGGTGAGGAATGAACACAATTTAAAATGTCTGAAGCACATGCAGAATAAATCGCAGCTGGCTTATTTGCCCTGCACAGTAATTGCTGCTGCTGGCTTCTTTCTCTGGCATTTCCCACACTGCAGTTTTATAATTGAAGTTGTGTCATGTCCTGATGCATGTGCGTGTTTAATTTGGACTCCATCAATGAAATCTGAAGTTCATGTGATCCAAGTTAAGCCACATCCTGAATGCTATGGATCTCCTCCTGTCCCTGGCTCACTGCTGTGGTGCATGTGTTCTTGTGCTGTGGTTTGGACTCATCAGAAACCCTCCAGAAACAAGCCCAGGGTGTTCTCATCCCTCTAGAAGTAACTGCTTTAACTAACTGCCTCTGCAGCTCTTCTGACCCTGAGTCATGGTGACCATGAACTTTCTCCACTCTCTAAAACTGAAGTACTTTTCAGATCCAGTCTCTCTCCAACAGAACATGTGTTACAGTGTCATATGGAGCTGGAGATGAAACTTCTGCCCACTACTATCCCTGAAAGCTGTCTGAGCTCTACAGCAGTGACGTCCATCATGGGGCCTCCCCAGTGATGCAGATGCCTGAGGATGGGAACTTGAAGGGTGAAGATGGGAAGGCAAGAAATTATTAGGTCCCAGTTCCAGCTCCCCTCATACCTGAACTCAGCAGCCACACATGTGCATCCATGTAAATGTTTGTGCCAAATACACGTGTGGAGAAATGCTTCATGGGAAAGGTAATGTGTAAATGAAGTTTAATCTGAAGGGTCTTATTTTCAGCTACACTAGTGTGATGAGGAAGAGCAAGGGGAATTTGTGCCCTTCTGTGGGACTGGGAGTCATCAAGGGACTGGGCAGATGCATGAGGCTCTGGGAAACACTCCCATCCCACAGAGGGAAAACCATCCTTTTAGGGGAGCAAAATTGCAGGTCTTCTCCTGGGTAGCAGGAATGGGCTGAGTTTCTGGGCAAAAGCTAACATTCATCAGGTCCTCTGGAAGGCTTCAAAGGTGGGCTATGGGGTCTCATGGAGGAGGCTTCTCCCTGTTTTTTGTGATGATGATGCTTGTTTCACAGGGTCTGAGTAAATAAGTGCTGCTTTTCTTCACCTGGCTTATGCAAGCCAAGTGGGATTTAAGGCACCTGTGTAAAGTTCTCTCAGGAGCTGGATAAGCCTGTGAGCAGGCACTGGGGCATAAATCCCACTGCAACAGTTTGATTTTGTCAGGGGCAGTGGAGAGACCCTGTGGGTTGGGGCAGAGTAGTCTTGGGAGAGGCCATCAACAAAGCCAAGGAAACCAAACTAAAAGAGTTCAGTTCCTCCTATAACAGCTCTCTGGAAAAGAGCTGTGCACGTGATGCTGAGTTTGAGTTGCTGTGTGTCTGTTGCTGTGGAGAGCAGAGGTAGGTGTGAGCTGCCCTGGGATGTGGCAGGTGGGTGCACCTGGAGCAGTCCTGGCAGGATGGGCAGCATCCAAGTTAACCAAAGGTAAAAATAATCTGCAGAGGGGCACATCCATCACGTGGAAGGTATCAGCATCTTGTGCTTTGTTTTTGCATGGCAGTTGAGGTTTGAGACATTTCCCTGTTGTTTACGACTGCTCACTACTGCTCATTTTTGTAGGGGGCAAAAAGGACTCTATTCTCTCAGGAAACCCAAGCATTTGAATTGTACAGTGTGTTCATATTTCATTTAAAATCATGTGTGCATTTGCTTAGGAAGTGATGTGAACACATGTTAGAACCTTGTCAAAACTGTCAGCTGGATCTCCTTTGACACTTTGCCCCTGCAAATAACAGCCCTCTTTCCAACATCCCCTGTCCTCTCTCCTCTTCCCACACCTCCACATAGGGAACATTTTCATCCATGTTTCCCTCTGGCTATTTAAATAAAATACATGGCATGCCAGGATTGACCCTGGGGCCTGTCACTGGTGCTGCAACCTGGGGCCATGGATGTGCTGGTGTGGGAAAGGAGCTCCAGTTTGGCAAGGCAGCTGCTGCCCTGGGAGAGCTGGGTGTGGGCTGTGGCCAGAGAGAGATGCTGAAGTCTGAGACATTGCCTGCTGCTGGGTATGAGGGTGTGCAGAAAGGCATCCCCTGCTAAATTTGTGAGCTACATTTCTACACAGGCAGTTTTTAGCCAGTCTTTAAGGCTAAATCAAGGCTTAGGGTGAAACTGTGGTAGAAATTCCCATGGGATTTAGTGCACATCCTGAATAAGGGAGTCTTAAAGCTCCTTCCACTGTTTTCCAGAGCTGCACTGGAAGAGGATGGTATGTCAGTCTTAAACTGGAATGTCCTGTAATTTGTCAGTTTTCACAATTCTACAATTATTAAAATTAGAATTTGATCTTTTTTTGTTGTTGTTGTTCTCTTTGCATTTGCTGGTTGCCATGAATCAGAAAGTGTCTGGAACAGTTATTTTGCTCCAATGTAATTTGATTCTCTCTCCCCCCTCTCAGTATTTGATGAGAAACCTTTGTATTTTCATGCTTTAATACAATCTGGCACATAATTACAAATGACTCATAGATAATCTTGGTCATGGAGCTCTCTGAAATTAGATGATAATTTAGCCTGGAATTTCTGTAGAAAGAACGAAGGAAAAGACAATTATAATTATTCTAATCAAGATATCTTTTTCTTTGCCTGGGGTATTGCTCTGTGAACTTCCAGAGGCCTGAAAGTATTTAGACCATTTCTGCTGCTTGCTGTCTCCCAGGCAGATAACTACTGATCACCGCAGAGCTGCACCGCCAGGAAATGCTCCTAAGTGCTACTGACAGGGCGGAGAAGCTGAAGTGTGCGGGGGCAGAAGTGCTGAGCTGTATGCTGGGAGGGGTGTGAGCAGAGCAGCCACCTAAAAGGGACAGAGCTTTGTGCAGACCCCTGGGGCTTCCCACTGGAAGGGACTGGATCCTGCGCAGTGGCAAAACGGTGTTTTGTGACGTCCACCACCAGTCCCCACACAACAGATGGAGGTGTTGCAGCTGGCAGAGAGGAGGGGTGGGTGCTCCTGTTATCACTGGGTCTTGTACATCTTCCCTTCCTCAGCTTTGGTGCTGGTTTAGGTGCTTCCAGTCAAGCACTGGGCTGCAGAGACAGTGCCAGCTTGCAAAACAAAAATCACTTCCTTATCTTCACTGTCAGAGCTGGTGCTTGGGGCCCCTTTACAGAAGGGATATCTGGCCCATGGGACATGAAGAGAGGTCACCATGAGGTATGGCCCCAAGGGGGAAGGAATTGGTTGTGTGAGGCTATGCCTGGCCTGGTGCATGTGGCTACTCAATCTCATGTCCTGGCCATTCCTATGATGTGGATAGAAGTACAAGCAGATTGGTAGGAAAATAGAGCATGTATCTTAGGAAAGACTCAAGAGTGTGACTTGTCTCACCCAGGAAAGGCAAAGAGGGGATCTGAGTTCAATCTATAAATACTTCAAAGAGGCAAGCACCAGGGAAAGGAAAAAGCAAAGAAAACAAGGTTGCAGAAGAATAAATTAACCATGAAGTAATATAGGCTAAAAACTGGAAGGTTTGTTGGTATTTTGGGGTTTTATGTTCTATTTATTTGGGAAAGGGAAATAAAGGCTGCTCCCTTGATCCTGGAGGATGAGTCTGAAATGCAACGACCAACCAGGTCGACACTGATTGTCCTGCTGCTGATTGCTTCTGGCACCAGCATAAAGTGTATATGCTTATGAATGATTTGGAGCTTTGCCCTGAACCCCTGATGAGCAGCACCCTCCTTCTCATCCCACCTTCAGGGCTGCCTGGGATTGACTCTCGCCAGTGTAGTAAACAAGTTCAAGCACTGGTGATGAAAAACCTGTCCTGGTTAGAAACCAAGGGATGTTAGGCCAATTAAAAAGTCAATTAAACCAAACAGAAAAATACCATGGGAAGAGGGATGGGACTGTGCTTATCTTCATGATCACTCTTGGTACTTATTTGAATAAAATACAGTTTTCAATCTGTGGTGGGTGTAGGTTTCTCAGCCATCTGCCCTTGTGTTCAGCAGCATCCAGACTCCACAGGACCTGGCACACCAGGTGGGTGGGACCTGAGATGTCTCCAGCCCTCTAGGAGATGAAGGATTTTTGGCACACAGATCACTGACAACAACCCTCCTGCAGGTTATACGTGAGCTTTACCTTGGTAGTCTGCCTGATGGAGCGATGAGGGCTGGCGAGGTGACCTGTGAACACAATGAACATGTCTCTCTCCTCTTGCATGGTGGGTGTCAAGTGCTGCTTGCACAGATGAAACTGTGTGTTAACAGCTGAAATCTCACCTCAGGGTTTTTTCCCTGCACCTTTGTAGCTCCTGGTTTTTCCCCTGTCAGTCTTTTCCCACCTACCACTTCCTAGCACTAATCAAACTGCAGCATCATACCAGTCACTTGGTGAATGGACCCCCTGATGGGGCCTGGCCTCCCTAAAAAGAACTTGACCAATTTTGCTTTTATTTAATTTTTAAGTAGAAACTCTCCCTTGCTTCCTCAGTTACAATGGCATTTCCAGCATGATGTATGCTGGGATGCCATGTCAGGGGAGCTGGAAATCAAAGGCACGTTGAGATGCTGTGGTCAAACAAGGACCATGAGTCCATCAAAAATCATGAGTGCTAATGTTCTGTGAAAACCAGTCTGAGGCTGGGGAAGGTGGTAACATTTAGTTAATTCTGTTTGCTAAGCCACCATCCAGTTTTGCAGACACGTCCCGAGCTTTGGTCCTGACCCTGCCAGCAGCTACATCCTGGCCAGCACTCTCCCTCCACATGCTGCTGCAGGCTTTGTAAAGGGTGAGGGCAAAGGAGGTTTCCTATAGTGAATAAAACAGGACTTTCCCAACTTGCATTAATGGCCTTCATCCAAAATGGGGTTATTTACCTTTCCCAGGAGCTCACATCTGCAGGGTCTTGGGGATGAGCCCTCCCGTCCCCAGCCTTGATATACTGGGCTACCATCTTCCTGCTGTGCCAGCTCAGTTTGTGCTTGCAATGAGTTAAGCACGAATCTTAACTGTTGCTGTAGGATTATGCAGTCAGTGTTGTTATCCTGATGTATCTCAACCTTTCATCCCCCAGGAAAGCAGCCAGTAGAGGCTCAGATAGCCAAGAGAGATCCATTTATTCTTATTTTGCTATGATGCTGGCAAGTGGGATGTACTGGCCTTGGGTGGACCAGCACAAAGGCTCAAGGAAGCAAACCAGCAACAGGTTTCATGTTTCCCCCCGTTTATTAATTGCACACACAGGCAGGCTGGGAGGCTGGGAGGGCGATCAACTCCACCATATGAATGAGCTGCATCTCATGAGCTGCATCTCTGGGGCTGTGACTGAACTGGATGGGAGACTCCCTGGGGCTGTAGGTCCAGGTGCCTACCCTGGGGCCCTGCAAAGCTCAAGGAGCTGGGTTTTCTTTTGGTGCCATTTTCAACAGAAACAGGTGAGAGCACCTTGCTCCTCATTGCCCATGCCCTAGACAGCAGTACAGCAGGGGTACTGCTGCTACCACTGCAGTTTTGGAGCACAACAGATGCATGGAGGGGTGCTGGCCCTGTGCTGTGGGGAGCAGCAGGATAGGCAAAGCAGGAAACCTGTCTCTCTCACCCACCTGGACTTTGCTGAAATGTGCTGGAGCAGGTATGTGAGCAAACATTATAGGTTTCTGCTTTCAGGGAGTTTTTTGTGTTGTTTAGTTAGGGTATTTTTGGTTTTTGGTTTGTTTTTTTTTAACATACCTGCAAAGCCTTACTATCTCAGAGACAGCACAAACAAAACGCTTTGCTGGAAAGCATCTTGCAGGAGGGCCTGCTCTGCCGGTGGTTTTCAGGGCTGCCTGCTTCCTGAAGCCTGTCAGAGTTGGGTTTTAAGATACTGTAGAAGTAGCGGGAGACTGAAGTCTCCAATAGATGCAAAAATAGCAAGATCAGAGAAAAATAAGATTGGATTCAGAGCNGGACCATGAGTCCATCAAAAATCATGAGTGCTAATGTTCTGTGAAAACCAGTCTGAGGCTGGGGAAGGTGGTAACATTTAGTTAATTCTGTTTGCTAAGCCACCATCCAGTTTTGCAGACACGTCCCGAGCTTTGGTCCTGACCCTGCCAGCAGCTACATCCTGGCCAGCACTCTCCCTCCACATGCTGCTGCAGGCTTTGTAAAGGGTGAGGGCAAAGGAGGTTTCCTATAGTGAATAAAACAGGACTTTCCCAACTTGCATTAATGGCCTTCATCCAAAATGGGGTTATTTACCTTTCCCAGGAGCTCACATCTGCAGGGTCTTGGGGATGAGCCCTCCCGTCCCCAGCCTTGATATACTGGGCTACCATCTTCCTGCTGTGCCAGCTCAGTTTGTGCTTGCAATGAGTTAAGCACGAATCTTAACTGTTGCTGTAGGATTATGCAGTCAGTGTTGTTATCCTGATGTATCTCAACCTTTCATCCCCCAGGAAAGCAGCCAGTAGAGGCTCAGATAGCCAAGAGAGATCCATTTATTCTTATTTTGCTATGATGCTGGCAAGTGGGATGTACTGGCCTTGGGTGGACCAGCACAAAGGCTCAAGGAAGCAAACCAGCAACAGGTTTCATGTTTCCCCCCGTTTATTAATTGCACACACAGGCAGGCTGGGAGGCTGGGAGGGCGATCAACTCCACCATATGAATGAGCTGCATCTCATGAGCTGCATCTCTGGGGCTGTGACTGAACTGGATGGGAGACTCCCTGGGGCTGTAGGTCCAGGTGCCTACCCTGGGGCCCTGCAAAGCTCAAGGAGCTGGGTTTTCTTTTGGTGCCATTTTCAACAGAAACAGGTGAGAGCACCTTGCTCCTCATTGCCCATGCCCTAGACAGCAGTACAGCAGGGGTACTGCTGCTACCACTGCAGTTTTGGAGCACAACAGATGCATGGAGGGGTGCTGGCCCTGTGCTGTGGGGAGCAGCAGGATAGGCAAAGCAGGAAACCTGTCTCTCTCACCCACCTGGACTTTGCTGAAATGTGCTGGAGCAGGTATGTGAGCAAACATTATAGGTTTCTGCTTTCAGGGAGTTTTTTGTGTTGTTTAGTTAGGGTATTTTTGGTTTTTGGTTTGTTTTTTTTTAACATACCTGCAAAGCCTTACTATCTCAGAGACAGCACAAACAAAACGCTTTGCTGGAAAGCATCTTGCAGGAGGGCCTGCTCTGCCGGTGGTTTTCAGGGCTGCCTGCTTCCTGAAGCCTGTCAGAGTTGGGTTTTAAGATACTGTAGAAGTAGCGGGAGACTGAAGTCTCCAATAGATGCAAAAATAGCAAGATCAGAGAAAAATAAGATTGGATTCAGAGCAGCTGCTGTGAAACAGAGTCTTTGCAATAAACGGAAATGCTCTTAGCACTTGATGTGTGTGTGCTACAATGAAAACATCTCTGGTGCAGTAGGTTTATTTTAACTACAGAGGACAGAACCTGTCAAATGAATGCACAGCCCCTGATTTGATCTCACTCGTTTTCGTGTGTGTTTTTTCTGCTCCTTGGCAGCTCTTACAGGGCTTGTTGAGGCTGATTTACTTGTGATGTTTGGAAGGTGGGCTTTATGGGAAGCCACTGCCTCTGATCCCTGTGCAGAGATACATTATCCTGGAGTTCAGGCAGGATGGAGGAATAAGCAAGGAGATGATGGATGTTTAGATTTGCCAGCTGAGCTAAAACACTGAAGCGGAGGAAAAAAAGTGTAGTTCTAAACATTTTGCTTGATCTAAATCCAGATATCTTATTTCACTTCAGATAAACTTTGTATTTTGTAATATTTATTCCATACTTATATTTGTTGCATTTAATGTAGATTTGCTCTAACATTTAAACAGCTCTATGTAAACTTTTGAAACACTGCTTCAAAAAGAAAAGTTAACTTAAAAAAATATATTTTAATCAAACTTCCCCCCTGCCGGGGTCCCTTTTGCTTTAACCAGCCTGACATGGATCTGTGAACTCTTTGAGTCCATCTGAATCTGCATTTTCAATTGCATAAGCTCTGAAAAAAGAGGCTTCCTCTCTGCTCTGGGGAAAGCTGCTCTGCTTCCTCTGCCCCCAGTGCTATCACCTGCCCCTGCTCCTCTCCTGCCTTTTTTGTCTTGGCTGGGAAGTGTTTACATCACTCCTTTGGTCCAGCAGCAATTTCAGAGCATAAAATAAGAAAGCACTGTTCTGTATTGATGCACTTGGTGGTTTTCAGGGGCGCAGACTGGGCCTCACAATGCTCCCTGCTCCTGGTTGTGCTCTCCCCTCTGTGGGGATAGTTTCTGTCTGTCCTCCTGCTGATTTGTGAAGGAGAAAATTAATAGGCATGAAGCCAACAGCTTCATAGAGGTGGGACTTTGTGACAGAAAGGGTCTTTGACAGTGCCCTGAAAGGAAACTTATTTCTGAATTTGACATGAATGAATGTCTCTTGAAGATCTGAAATAAAAAAAACAACTAAAACAACAACCCACCTCACCACCTGAGGAACAAAAACAAATACATGTTTGTTTTTAGCACTGTGGTGGTTGTGCTGCTTGCTAGTGGATGCTGGAGACTGATGTCATCTTTGCCCAGACAGCAAGGACAGCAGGGCTGGAAGCAACTCAAATCTTCATTGGTGGAGGGATTTCAGCAGGAACAAAGCTATCAAGGCTTCTGTAGACATGACCAAGGTAAGTGTAAAGCCACTTGTACCCAGAGCAGCTGCCCTGTTCTTGTGTCGTTTAGCCATTTGGTTTGGGGTGCTTTCTAGAGCACTAACTGCCACGGAGGTGTGGAAAGGGGAGGTAGGCGATAATCTGTTTCCTCTTTGAAGGCATCATCAGCTCTTCTTCACATGATGTAAAAAACCTTGTCCCATGGGTACTCTTCCCTCTGGGGCACCAGAAAAATATATAGAGATGTGCATCTGCTCAGCTCACCACTAGGCATGGACTTGGGAGTGAACTTCAGAAGCTTGTTCACCGAGAAGAGGTTTTGGAACACTGCAGACTCAACCCCATAACATGCAGTGGGCAAATCTACCGTGTTATCTTAGCCCTTCTGAAATTACCCTCAGATTCCTGCAATTAATCAGCCTTTCCTATGAAAAACGTACCCAGAACATTGCAAGCCAGGAACGAGAAAGCAATTGCTCATAGATATGTATCCAAACTGCTGAACTGGTACCAACCAAATAACAAATGTGATTTTGACAAATGTTCGTACCGCAGGCAAAAGCTATAACGCTTTGAGGAGCCACATAACCCAGCCAGCAGGTACCCAACTGCAAAATTAATGTTTGACTCTCAATTCCATATTTATTTTGAGGCGTCACCTTCATTTTACTTTCCCCTGTGCCTGCCTGCTCAGGGATGACTGGGTACAGAAGAGTTGACTCTCGCTCAGCGCACAAAACCATCACAGCCTCTTGCAGCGTTGTCCAAGCAACTCGGGAAGCACCGTGGTGGCATATGGTCCTTGCACCCCAGGACCAGCTGCTGAGGGATGATTTTCAGGGGAAAGAGATGGTGGCTGGGCAGATACGGTATGTCCAAAGACAGAAAAGATCTTTTAAATTTAATTTATGGTAAATGGAGAAGGGGCGGGACTTCCCAAAGCAGCTAAGGGAATTAGGTGCCTGATTCCCATTGATTTCCCTCTGACAAAGATTAATGTACTGTTTTTCACTTTGTGATGTGCCCAGATGCTTTGGCAGGGGAGGATAATATATCAATCAGTGAGTAATACATCTGCTTGCTAACTTCAATGAACAGGAGAAGCATATTTTACATTAAGCTCTGAATGGGGCTTTTGGCTGCTTATCGTGTTATGGGTTGGGTCGGTTGTTTTTCTTTCTGGCAATTGCAAGATGTGTGGGTTTATGGGATACTGCACCAACAGTGGGTAAGACTGAACCATGAAGTGAATTTTTTTCATGTGATAAGGCAGCTGCAGATTCTAGAGAGGGCGAAAACTCAGGTTCATTTTCATTTCCCCAAATTCACAAGCAAATAGAAAAAAATGACTAAATGGTATTTTCCAAGCACCTTAGGCGTTTTGCTGAGGCTGCATTTGCATGACAGAGCTTTTTATTCTCCACTTTCTGATACTCAGCAGGAGAGGGACATTTTTGTCACTAGAATATTCCCAATTCAGTGAAATTTGAGTGGGCTAATTAAATAATGTAAAAACCTTGCCAAAGCCCAACAGTTTTGTGTGAAAGGAAACGACACGGTGTCCCCTCTCTTTATTTAAATGGGAGGAGAGGAAATATATGAGTCTAATGAACTCTGTAAGTTCCTGTGGCTTATTCTGAGCAAAGCAACCTTTAGCACTATTTGCATTATTAATATCCCAGATGGGCACACTGACTGACACTTGACACCAGATAAGAATCACATGGAAAAAACTATTAACTTCTTCCTGCTGTCTTCTTGGGATTCCTCCTTGATCTAGAGGAGAGAGCACCATTCATTGGAAATGGGCTAGAAATGGGTAATGTTTTCTGTCTGTATTAATTTCATAATCTGTTTTTTTAAAGACGAGAAGTTTCAGCCTTGGAAGTCAATCACAGGCTCCCATTCATGATGTTTGACTTTGGATGAGACAAGCTTTACTCCAGGTCTTTTTAGAGAGGGATCACAACTTCTGTCTTAGCAGAAGGAAGCAGCCAGGCTCCTGTTCCCACCAGAGAGCCATGCTCTTTTTGGTTTTTAGGGAAATTCAAAGTGTTTGCACACTTCTCAGTATCCCTAAAGCTTCACATAAACCCTTCTTGTTTACCTGGTGCCACTGTGGGACCAGTGATCTAACTATGGTCCCTTGGAGCTCAGCAGTACTGCTGGGTCTTGTCCAGAAAAAAGAAGATGTCAGGGAGAGAACACCATGTTCTTCTCTGTCCTGGCAATGACAGAGGGTTTTTGGTTTTTTTTATGAGTCTCTGAATACCGAACCTTGAAATGTTCCTTGTTAAAAATACCCTTCTTTGATACATATTCTTTTAACTATAGGTTAAAACCAAACTGAATCTGGGATGATTCAGTGCTACTGTTTGCAACTAGGGCTGTGAGGTCATCTGAGAAGGAGGAACTTTGGAAACTGGATTTGTCACCAAAACTCAGGGCTCCTGAATCTGCATTCCCTCAGCTGTAGCAGAGCTGCTTCCTTGGCAGAGCAGGTGGAGGATGTTCAAAACACACCTTGTCTGGAGGGCTACATTTTGGTCTGCGACCTAAGGATGATGATGTTCTCCCCACCTGTCCTTCATCTGTCTATGCAACCCAGACAGTAAAACCAGGGGATTGGGCAGCATTTCTGGTGTGCAGTGTCACATGAAGTGCCTAGGGATTTGCGTATTGCCTCTAAGAACACTGTGTTTTGTCCAGATAGTAGCTATAAGAGAAATCTCAAATGCAAACTTTAAAATAACGGGGATTCCAGTCTTTCTAGGAGGACAGCTGGGAGAGGATCCCACCCCACGGTGTGACAGGTAATCCTATGGAGAAATGATGTATTCTGCTTTCCAGAGCTTTCCATTAGGAACTTTACAGGTTAGATTTGCACTAGGAAGATGTCTCATGGTTTGGTGGTTTGGGTTTTTTTCCCCATATAATATCTGAGATGTGGCGAGAAGAAATGTTCAAATTGTTTTGTGCTCAGACTGCTGTTACAAGTGAGTGCCTAAGGCTAAATGTTTCTGAATGATTTCACTGTCCGGTCAGGACCGTTGATTCTGCTCCATCAGGTGCTGGCAGCTTGCTGGATATGTCAAGAATTACTGAGCTTTTAAAAGGCCTTTAATATATTGTCTGCTTTTGCCAGTGCTCTGAGAAAGTTTCTAAGGTTCCCAAAAGGTCAGACAGACCTTGGAAATGTCCCAAAATATCTGTCCCAAAAATGTTTGCTGGAATAAGATCTGGTTTTGCTGCCCTGTGCAAGAAGGCACTGCCCCTGCCTGCCAGCCCCACTGAGGTCTTCAGCTGCAGAGTGTATGTGTGCTTGTTATTACATGAGTGAATGATACTATTAAAGCCAATAAGGACATTAAAGTGCCTGGAATTTGGTTTAGTGTACGCTCTGCTTTCAGTTAAGGTTCGATGTTTTTTCAGCCTCCCTTTGTGCTTCTGCAAATTCATCCCTGCTCCTGTGTCTGCTCCAAGCCCTCGTCCTCCATGTGGCCATCCTTCAGCCAGCTGCACATCACTCCTGGCATCGCTCTCTTGCTCTGACATTGGCCCTTCTCCCTCTCCCTCCTTGCTGCAGGACCATTTCGTACAGCAAATGGAAAGAATGAACCTTGCCTCTGCTGTTCCCCAGCTCCAGTCAGTGGCCATGTAATTCAGAGGCCAGAGAATGGATGATATTGCAAACACAGTCAAGCAGGAGGTGATGAACTGAAGAGAAGCATTATTAAAATTGCAGCAGCTGCTGTTTGAGCTGCACCTAAAATTTTGCTGCAGTCCTCTTTATGGCCTCCTCCTGAAATGGGCAACAGCTCTGTGGTTTGTGTGCAAACACGAAGCACATGGTATGTGATCTTTGTCATCTCCACTTTCCCTTCCCTAGTGTGCCCAGCAAGGAATTCAGAAGGACCCTTTCTGCTCAGTGGCTGTGCTGGCAGTGTTGTGAAACCACAGTGGGATTTCTTTCACCTGAAAGCTGGTGTGCTTGTGTGATGGTTCCAAGTCCTGCTGAGATGCAGCTTCACCTTTCCTCTTCCTTTCTTCTGGGGAGGAAGGGTAGCAGGGCTCCTGTACTGTGTCTGCCTGGGATTGTGCTCATCACGCTTGTGCATCACCATCTCTCCACAGGCTCGCTGCCTGAGCTGAAATCTGCAGACCTCAAGAGCCTCTGGTTCTTCTGTAGGACATGATCCAGTGCTGTGGGACATGGGAAAGCCCATTGTACTGGACTGCATGGGGATGCATGTTCCTGGGTGAGTACAGAGCAGCAGCCTCTTGCCTGCTGAGGACAGCTGCCAGACTTGGAGCAGGACACGAGTCAACTGTGTGCAAGTCATTCTTGAAGGGCTTTGTAGGGCTGACTCTGTCTCTTGGGCACCAAGAAATCATGCCAAGGCATGTGTGATGCTAGATACTATCATGGTTCTAGAGGTGAGCTCTTGCAGTCACAAGTGAGAGGTATCATGTTGAGAAATCATGAAATGTCCTTCCATAGGTTATAGGTGCTTCTTAGAATCCTGTAGCACCTGAGTCTTTTAGGTTTGTTGTTTTGTGTTTGTTGTGTCTTTTTAAAAAAAGAAGACCAAATGCAGAAGGTAAGGTGCACAAGAGGCTGAGAAGATCAGTGATACCTGTGTCCCTGCAATAAGGATTTCTTGCATAACCCTCCTCAGAATCAGCCTGTTCTCACATGCTACAAGAAAGGACTTCCAGTCCCTGCCAGTCTAATCACTTGACTTCAGTGACAGATTTAACTTCAACATACTTGGAGGTTGAAGAAAAACTGTGTCCTGAAGCTGTCTTCTCTGCTGGGCCCATTCTCATCCTCCCATTTTATGTGCTTTCTGCTTTCTATTTCTATCTGGTGCACAGGTTTGCTGAGCAGGAGTGCCCTCAGTCACTCCTAATCAGCTGCCTCCCCAGTCATGTCTGGATAAATAGAAGTGTAACATATGCCCCAAATGGCAGAGGAGCTGAAAAACTTCAGTGACTAATCACAGCAAAAGGGTGCATTACAACCACAAAAGCCATTTCTGCTAAGCTCAGGCTAAAAATCCCAGAGCAGATGCTATTTATGTTGTGCAGCACTTCAGAGGTAGCACTGCAAGAAAGCATAGACAGAAATGAAGGTCAGTCCAGACCTTTTAAACACTATGTTACTTAAATGGCTTTTCCTGCCTCAGCTGTCTTGCTCTGAGATTAGCCCAACTCCAAATGAGGAGTGTTTTTTCCCCCTGCTGCAGAAAATCACATGCATATTTCTCAGCTAGTTCTAAGGCTGGAAGATCCAGAGAGATCCTACACATTTGCAAACAATTCCTTAAACCTAATGCCTGGCTGGGAGATCCCTTCTAAAAGAGTTCACAATTACAACATATCCCCAAATTGCATCAAACCTTTGATCTGCTTGGTGTTTAAAAAACCTCCACAACTCATTTTCTAAATTGCTGTCAAGTCTTTAATTTTTTTAGATACATGAAGCTGACATATGAGCACACCCATGTCTAGAGCATCACATTGGCTTCTCTGAATTTATGAGAAGCTTGGTAAAATTTGACTGATTGAGCTACTAAAATAACTTTCGATGTAATTAACATGCATTGCTTTTCCTGGTACTGGGTAAATTGGATAATTGAAGTTAAGGTGATGGAGGTTGCAGGGCTCTTTCTAAAAGCACAGTGTGTCCTCTGTATCTCTTTGAAGTGACCTCATTAAAATCAATAGAGCAGCATATTAAAACACTGCTCAGTTCATGTTTGGGGAGTACTTCTGCTCGACTGATTGAGCTACTAAAATAACTTTCGATGTAATTAACATGCATTGCTTTTCCTGGTACTGGGTAAATTGGATAATTGAAGTTAAGGTGATGGAGGTTGCAGGGCTCTTTCTAAAAGCACAGTGTGTCCTCTGTATCTCTTTGAAGTGACCTCATTAAAATCAATAGAGCAGCATATTAAAACACTGCTCAGTTCATGTTTGGGGAGTACTTCTGCTCTTCTGTCATCTTTTTTTTTTTTTTCTGATAGACTGTCTGGAAAACTGGCTGAGTGCTCATCATTGAGGCTGGGTCACAGAATCACAGAATGTTAGGGGTTGGAAGGGACAGAAGATCATCTAGTCCAACCACCCTGCCAGAGCAGGCTACTTTTGAGGCTACTTCCAGCTGCTTGTAGAAGGCCTCATCAACTTCCTTGTCCTGATCAGGTGGCCTGTAGTAAACACCTACTACACTCNAATCTGCAGACCTCAAGAGCCTCTGGTTCTTCTGTAGGACATGATCCAGTGCTGTGGGACATGGGAAAGCCCATTGTACTGGACTGCATGGGGATGCATGTTCCTGGGTGAGTACAGAGCAGCAGCCTCTTGCCTGCTGAGGACAGCTGCCAGACTTGGAGCAGGACACGAGTCAACTGTGTGCAAGTCATTCTTGAAGGGCTTTGTAGGGCTGACTCTGTCTCTTGGGCACCAAGAAATCATGCCAAGGCATGTGTGATGCTAGATACTATCATGGTTCTAGAGGTGAGCTCTTGCAGTCACAAGTGAGAGGTATCATGTTGAGAAATCATGAAATGTCCTTCCATAGGTTATAGGTGCTTCTTAGAATCCTGTAGCACCTGAGTCTTTTAGGTTTGTTGTTTTGTGTTTGTTGTGTCTTTTTAAAAAAAGAAGACCAAATGCAGAAGGTAAGGTGCACAAGAGGCTGAGAAGATCAGTGATACCTGTGTCCCTGCAATAAGGATTTCTTGCATAACCCTCCTCAGAATCAGCCTGTTCTCACATGCTACAAGAAAGGACTTCCAGTCCCTGCCAGTCTAATCACTTGACTTCAGTGACAGATTTAACTTCAACATACTTGGAGGTTGAAGAAAAACTGTGTCCTGAAGCTGTCTTCTCTGCTGGGCCCATTCTCATCCTCCCATTTTATGTGCTTTCTGCTTTCTATTTCTATCTGGTGCACAGGTTTGCTGAGCAGGAGTGCCCTCAGTCACTCCTAATCAGCTGCCTCCCCAGTCATGTCTGGATAAATAGAAGTGTAACATATGCCCCAAATGGCAGAGGAGCTGAAAAACTTCAGTGACTAATCACAGCAAAAGGGTGCATTACAACCACAAAAGCCATTTCTGCTAAGCTCAGGCTAAAAATCCCAGAGCAGATGCTATTTATGTTGTGCAGCACTTCAGAGGTAGCACTGCAAGAAAGCATAGACAGAAATGAAGGTCAGTCCAGACCTTTTAAACACTATGTTACTTAAATGGCTTTTCCTGCCTCAGCTGTCTTGCTCTGAGATTAGCCCAACTCCAAATGAGGAGTGTTTTTTCCCCCTGCTGCAGAAAATCACATGCATATTTCTCAGCTAGTTCTAAGGCTGGAAGATCCAGAGAGATCCTACACATTTGCAAACAATTCCTTAAACCTAATGCCTGGCTGGGAGATCCCTTCTAAAAGAGTTCACAATTACAACATATCCCCAAATTGCATCAAACCTTTGATCTGCTTGGTGTTTAAAAAACCTCCACAACTCATTTTCTAAATTGCTGTCAAGTCTTTAATTTTTTTAGATACATGAAGCTGACATATGAGCACACCCATGTCTAGAGCATCACATTGGCTTCTCTGAATTTATGAGAAGCTTGGTAAAATTTGACTGATTGAGCTACTAAAATAACTTTCGATGTAATTAACATGCATTGCTTTTCCTGGTACTGGGTAAATTGGATAATTGAAGTTAAGGTGATGGAGGTTGCAGGGCTCTTTCTAAAAGCACAGTGTGTCCTCTGTATCTCTTTGAAGTGACCTCATTAAAATCAATAGAGCAGCATATTAAAACACTGCTCAGTTCATGTTTGGGGAGTACTTCTGCTCTTCTGTCATCTTTTTTTTTTTTTTCTGATAGACTGTCTGGAAAACTGGCTGAGTGCTCATCATTGAGGCTGGGTCACAGAATCACAGAATGTTAGGGGTTGGAAGGGACAGAAGATCATCTAGTCCAACCACCCTGCCAGAGCAGGCTACTTTTGAGGCTACTTCCAGCTGCTTGTAGAAGGCCTCATCAACTTCCTTGTCCTGATCAGGTGGCCTGTAGTAAACACCTACTACACTCTCCCCCATATTAGTCTCGCCTTTAATCCTTACCCACAAGCTTTCAACCTGCTCCTCATTGCCCCCCAGGGAGAGCTCCATACATTCCAATTGCTCTCTCACATAGAGAGCAACTCCACCACCTCTCCTTATCAGTCTATCCTTCCTAAAAAGGACCTAGCCATCCATGACAGTGTTCCAGTCATGAGAGCTGTCCCACCATGTCTCAGTGATTGCAATGAGATCATGGCCCTGAGCTCACACACAGATCTCTAGTTCATCCTGTTTGTTCCCCATGCTGCGTGCACTTGTGTACAGGCATTTGAGTGAAAAAAACAGGGTAATGGAGGGTGCTGCAGTCATCGAGGTTTGGAGATGCTGCTGTGACTGCCTCAAGTTGTTTTGCCTTTTGCAGAAGCAAAGGCCAGAGTCTGCATTTTCAAAGCAAGTGTAAATCCAGATTTAGCACCCTATGGGTTACAGATTTAATCCAGTGTAATGGAGAGCAGCATGTGGCCCATACTTCAGAGCTATCAGTGGTTCTCGAGTAATAAAGCAGTGGTGCAGATCTGAATGCCTCAGAAACCATCTTTTCCTGAGTATGACCCCACCCTGACAACTGTATGCTGCAAGAATGCCTGGTCTGTGGATTAAAATTGCATTTACCAACATAGAAGTTAACTCAGCACTTTTGTAGCATTTGTAATTTGAGTGGCTTGTAAAGGCTGCTCTGTACTAAAATGAGTATGTCCTTGACCTATTGCTATTTAGGTAGATTGCCAGATTATAAATCTAGTTATTTTTTCCTGTGTTGCCTTGAAGACCTGTAAAACAGTGTGGCTACCCTGAGAACCATCTCTCAAACATCTGAGAGAGCACCCTGGAGACCTTTGTTCCAGGGTGCCAGCAAATTCAAGAGAGTATCTCTGCATGAGCTGCATTTGCTCCACACTTTGTAGCTTTTCTTTAGAAACAGAATTTCAAAGGCTTCTTCAAATATTTGGGACCCTCGTCTGCACCCAGCTTCCATATCCTGAGAGGAGCTGGGCAAGGTGGGAGGTACTGGTGCTCTCTTTCATCAGGTATCAGGAGTGAAAAGTGTCTTTTGCATCATAACAAAACAGAACATAAGGAAATGGTGGAAGTGCTGGATTTCTTTTATTTTGTTTATTGACCGAACTGAAAAGACAGCTCAGGTTAGATCAGTTTGAACTAGATTTTCTAAAAGTGTTTTTGCAAGGTAAAATATTAAGCAAAATGTTTTGCTTTATTGAGAACATGAAGTCTAACTGCTCACTTAACTTTGTTATTCTTTCATTATGCAGTCTGAAACAAAGCCATGTATTTTGTGACTGATTTTCCAAGAATTCCACTCCCCTATTTTTTTGTTTGTTTGTTTGGAACATATCCAAGTAGTTCAGGACAAGTTTATAAAATCTGACCATCTTGAAAAACAGTTTTTAGCAAGTTCTTCTTTCTCCTTAATATTTCTGGCTGGTTTTCCTACATGGAGTACCCAATCTGGTGCCCCCAAGTTCTGCCTCTGGCACTATGCCCCATGTGAAAGCTCTGGATGAACTGACATTTGTGTTGTCAAGCATGACTTTGACTTGAAGTGCAGCGGGTCCTTCAGGATGGTCTCTGCTGACAACTCAGGGCAGCTTCTCAGAGACTGGGAATTTTCTGAGCAACAGAATGACTTTAAAATGTTGAGAGTGACAAACTTTTAGGTGCTGATCTACATAACCATTGTAGTGAAAAGTCTGTGTGTATGGCATCCAAACTATAGCAGGGCATCTTCTTTCAGTGGCAGATTGACATTAGATCCCATTTTCAATTTAAAAAAAAAAAAAAAAAAAAGGCTTAAACCTCAGCTAAGAAAACAGTTGTGAAGCTGATTAAATTCAGCTCTAGGTAGAACAACACTTAAATGTGTTCTCAGCCTTAAGCATGTACTTAAACTGGACCTAAGCATGCCCTTGAGAATGCTTTTATGCTTTCCAGAGCTCAGTTCATTCCCATCCAAAAGGTCCCTATGGAATCTGTTGCCTCCTTGGATAAAGAGAATGAGCCTAGTGCAGTTTCCAGAAGTGTAAAAACTATAATTAAATAAAATGGCAGTAACTGGATTATCTCATCTAAATATTCTGTGGTCTGAAATGTCTGTTTATATGTGGGCAAAATGATTTCTTTCATCTTTGCATAAAAACCAAGAGGTAAGAAAACCAAGAAGGTATAAACATATCCTTCAGCTGCAAGTGTACTGAATTGGCAATTCTGCAGCTGAAGTGAAAAGATGTTCCATATTACTATATTGTAATATACACATTAGTAGAATATTGTACAAAAGCAGCGTTCACTGTTCTCTATTAAATAGAAGTATGTATGCATTTAAATAGGCACATCATGACTTGGGTTTATTGCACTAGTATTTTATTTATTTATTGCAAGCTTATTTTTACTGCTGACAAATATTTTCTGTGTAGTTTGAAATTCAAAAGAAATAGTCACAAACAGTCATTAATGTTTAAAGTCACAGGTTATTATTTAGTGTACTGCTAGTTACATTATACATTATGCATTAAATACTTTTTGGTGGTACACTTATTAAATACAAATTGAGGCAAACCAATTCCTTAGTGGGAACAGACCTGCCAAATAACTATTTTCTTTTTACTTTCAATACGACATACAAATGAAGATCTTTCGGATTTCAAAGCTGAGCTGTTCCACCCCCCACACACCCTGCTCTGTTTTCAGTGTGGATTTCCAGGACTATGGGGACTTGTTAAGGAAAGATCAAACATAATATATATATGTATTAATGCATGAAACATATATTTACCTCAAAGGGGCATTGAGAATTAATTAGTCGCTGATTAGAAAGCTGTGGAAAATGAAAATCACTATCTAAGCACTCGCTACTATTTTTGCTTTGACTCCACAGCTGAAAATGCAGCCAGTTGGAGAGGGTGCGGTGGGATGTGTCTGTAGCACTTGAGATCTGGGCTCAGGGAGGGTGCAGCAGCAGCAGCAGCAGCAGCCTGGCAGCACCGTGTGCTCCGTGCCCTTTAGCTGATGGGATTTGTGAAATCTCTTGCTCCAACTGCTTAGGGGTGAGTACTTTAAACAAAGCCAGACCGTGCCTTGAGTGCCTGCATGTGTTGCAGGTGTCCCCAAAGGAGCTTGGTGATCAAGTGGCTTCTCCATGTAAAATCCATGATGTTGCTTGGTTTGGCTGAGCACAGGAAGAGCTCAGGAACCCCTCAGGCTGTACCCAGATCCTGACCATGCAGGGAAAAGGGTAAGAACAGAACACGAGATAATGTTCCCCTCAGCAACCCCCAGTCCATAACAGTGTTCCATTCAGGGATTTCACAAGCCTGATGCTGTGTCTTTATGCTTAACCATCCCCTGAAGATATGTTCTGTGGAACTGCTCCTTCTTCCCTAGAGCTGGGTAAGTCCTCAGCATCCCTGGAGCAATGCTGCAAGGAGCTTCCAGACAGCTTTCAAGGAGTTTTTTTTTGAGAAAACCCTCATTTTAGTTTGTTTTTAACCCCCCATTCACTAGGTTGATGCAACCTTGTTCTTTTGCTGTGGAAAACAGTGAGACATAATTCACTGCTCACCCTCTCCATATTACTCCTGAGTTTATAAACCCTTATCACATCTCACCTGTCATTTCTTTCCCAACGTGAGAAGCAAGTCAAAGCCTGTTTAGCTGTTTCTTGTGTGGATTAATTTTCCTGAACTCTCCTCTAAGGACAAGGCCCATTAAGCCCATGCCAAGGGATGGAAATCTTGGTAAAAATGAAGTTACAAAGTGTGAGTTTTTCTACAATGCCTCTGTGAAGGGGGGAGCTCTCATCTCACTGGGAGTAGAAGGGGAGGAGCCAAGAGATGGGCTTAGAAAGGAGATTTTCATAGCTAGCTCAGTGTGCAAATTACTACACCTGTGTGAATTTTTGTTTGGGCTGGGTCCCCAGCTGTCATAGCCCCCTGCTATAACAAGGGAAGCTAAAAAGCCTCTCTGCCACTTTTGGGACCAAGTTTAGTGAACATGATTTGCAGTTTTGTGTAGGTTAGAGGATGAGAGTTGTGTGTGTCCAATGCAGCCTCCACGTGCACAGGAAGCATGTCTACATTTCTGCACAGAATTCTACAAAAGCTGAAAAGAAATCTAAGAACAGAAGTAAAACACTTGAAGAAAGAAAAAGAATAGCTTGTGCTGGCTTTTGGGGATTAGAAACACACGTTTTTGGAAGTCTTTAACCCTTTAATTCACAGACATCATACTTGGCTGCGAACCAAAACCAGGTCTATGAGAAACATGGCACAAGGGGGTGCCCTGTGGTCCCATCCTGCTCATAAGCCTTCAGCTGAAATGCAGGGGTCAGCCAAGCACAGCTTTCAGCCCCTGCAGAAGCAACTGTGCACTGTGGCAGTGGCCAGCCTCAACCACAGCCTGCTTTCTTCTTGCCTATGTGTTGAAGACATAATACACTGATAAGAAATTTTAGAGACATTCTGAGGCATGCTCTGAGCTCCACCAGAGATCCTTTACACAACATTTTCCCTTCCCTTGGGGACATATAAAAGCATCCATCCTCTCCTGCCATGTGGACTGAGGAGTGCCATGGGAGAGCAAGCTCATGTGTGCAGCTCCAAGCATGGGCTGTCAGGGCACTCACATGCTGTCATTTGCATGAAGCTCCTTAAATTTTTATCTAGGACCCTTCAGATACAGATCTTGCAGCACACAAGCAGCATCTCCCAGTATTGGTCTTTTCACTTTGGCTGTAAATGGATTGAGCAGCAACTAATTCCTTTTTTCATGAAGGCCGACTGAGCTGCAGCGCCTGAATCTCTCATTAAACAAGCAAAATTACTACCTTCTACTTTCCTATAGATTTTGCCTTAGCCTCTTATCTGCTGTGCATCCCAACCTATCCGCTCCCCATCTGGGTGGCAAATAGCAGCAGATTTAAAGCAGATTTACCACGTCTGATGCCTCCTTGGTGGGCTGGTGCACACGTACTGCGTGCCACTGGCCACTGCTTTTATCAGTAAGTGAAAAGTCATGTCGTACATAGCAAGCTTTTTTTCTCACAGGTAGATCTTCACATCTTAGGCTATGGATATTTTATCCATGTATTTTAGGGACTTAACTTCTTCGGCTGCATGTAATTAAAAAGCCACAAGAGAGGACAGGCAAGTGGATAGGCAGCAACAGAGACCACCAGGGTGACTGCTGGGACAACCAAAATGGAAATCGGAAAAACAGGGAACAATACTAAAAATAGCTCCAATTTTTGGATCCACAGGTTCCTCTGCAGGGTCTGTGGAAACTGAAGGTCATTATGCCTCTGCAAGGGGGGTCATAAATCCATTAAAACTACTTCCATCTGTATGAAAACAGGGGCAACAACACCCTATCATATTTTTACCTGTCACCTCAGCCCCCTATCAAGAGGAAAGGGGTCAGACAGTGAATGGCTTCTGCCACACAGGCAGATGAAGTGCTGCAAGGGAGCCCTGGAGAGTTTGGTTCTTGGGCTGGCTCAGCAAAACATTCAAAAAACATTGCTGCTGATCACTGCAGTGTTGGTGAGAGCAGCAGCGCACTCAGCTGCCCACGATGGGCAGGGTGGTGGGGCAGCCAAGGCAACGGAGGCTGGCGTCAGCATCTCTCCCAGGAGAGGTACTGGCAGGGCTCCTCCCAGCTGGCTGGCAGCTGCCTGCTCTGCCTACAGCCCCGTTTGACCCAGCTGGAGAGAGACAAAGTCCAGTCTCTAGTTGTCTGATGGGAAGAAACCATGAGAAAATAGCAACATCACACATCAGAAACAAGCCTGTTTACATCTTTGGTAGAGAGGATGAAAGCATCCAACTGGACCTGTTTATTTTAACAAACTTTTTATGGATTGTCAGGAATTTTCATTAAATGGTTATTTTTAATTTTTCTTCTCGTCCTTCTGAATCAGGGGAGAATGCAAAGACGAGGAGACCCTCTCAAGACCTGCTGCAGAGTGCCTGACAGGGTAATTAATCCATGTTCTCTAAGAAACTCTTCTTCAAGTCTTATAACTTCAAAGAAAAAAAACAACCCACAGTACCTCTGGCTGCAGGGTGTCTGTGTCTTGCTGTCTGACATTTGATGCAAAGGGGATTCATTCTCCCACATCCAAGCTGAAATTCCCTGGACACTAATCAGCAATTTCACATTTGCAGCTTGAAACGATTTGACTGAAAGCCATTAGATGCTAGGAAGTAGGATGTATGAGAGATGCTCTCGCTTGGTCTTTCCAAAGAGGAAATAATTTTTTATTTGCATTCCTTGACCGGTGACATTTAAGATGTTTGCCCCCAAATTTTAAGCTGTAAAAGGAACTGGACCACCCTGTGCTTTGGTATTGATGGAGGCAAAAATCTGGCTGTTGAGTATTTGTGTGTTGTCTTAAACTTGAGCTTGCTTGCTGAGATGCCTTCTTTAGAGAAAATTAAATAACATACAGTTGCCCCTGTCTAAAAGGCTCATTACTGTCTGTCAGTTCTGACCATTATATCCACTCAAAATACCATAGGGAGAGCTTATTGGGATTCTTCTGATATACTATTCCTCCAAAAGTCAATCAAAAACCAATCTAGTGCACTTAAGGCTTTTACTGCTTTGCTGAAGACAATCTTCCAGTATTGGCTAATCTGCACAGTCTGCTCCGATAGCACAATGATTTTTAAGGGCATGTGAGAAGAGATTACCTACCTGTTTGTAAATGAGAATAATGGCTCACTTTCAGTGGGTTGTGGGTGTACGATCAGAGGTGACAAATGCAATTATTCCTCCTCCAACCTGAGGGTGGGGGGAAACCCAAGTGCAATGTGCTTGTTTGGACTGTCATAAAATCAGAGGAGAATTGCTTGGTGGGAGGAAATAATCAGTGGGATCATTGGTTGGGGAGGCAAATGGCAGGCAATGGAGCCGAGTTATTTCCCCACGGTGCTGGTATGTGAAGCAGACTCCAGCGTGGGAGGGGAAAGGTTTGTTTTCAGAGCAGCTAATGGCCCTAATGGGTACCGAGGCCATGTACTTTGTTTTGGTCTGTGGCACAGGCAGGGTGATGGGGATAGAGGCACAGCTGTGCTGCAGGGTTTGTGGAGAGGCACAGCCTGCAAGAGCAGGGGAGGAGGGATAAGCTCCCAGGGCAGATGCTTCCTGCAGATGGAAGGAGAAAGGGAAAGACCACCACATCACTGTCCGGCTACAGTGCCAGATGTGCTAAGAAAAGACTGTGTCCCTAAAGAGGATCTTCATACACCTAAAACACTTTTCAGGGGTGAAGCAGCATAGTTCCTGGCACAACGATGGGGTAACTGAGGCAAAAAAACACTTCAGCAGTTAGCACAGATAGTTTACAGTAAACCAAAGAACAGAGCAGAGGTTTTCTTGCTCCCTGTCTTACTTTAATGAAAAAGGTGTCTCTTTGCTACCTCAATTTAAAAGAAAGTTTCTTTTCCATGTTTTTTAAGACATGCGTTGTCTCTGAGGGCTGTGGTACTGAATGTCAGTCCGGCTTGCAGGTGACACAGAAAGCCTCCATGTATCCTCCCACCAGGCACTCACCACACTGCTGGATCTCTCAACCACCCCTGCCTTAGAGGAGAAGCAGCCTATGCTCCATGCCCTTTCTCTTCTTGCCCTCTTGCAAATCCAGGGACCTCCTGTGCCAAAACTCTCAAGACAAATGTCATTTCATGTGTATTTCACTCATAACTGAGGTATTTTCTGTGCAGGGCACCTGTACTGGGTACTGGTACATGTTGTACTGGGCATCTTAACAGAAGGCAGATTTACCCAAGTATAGATCATATTGAAACAGAGAACTGGAGTGGTAGGGCTTAGGATAACCTAGGCATTGGTTTTCTAAGGGTATAGCAACAGTCCATGCCAGACAGTTTTCCTGGTCAGGCTGGACAATGAAAGTCACTTCTTCTTTTCCTGCACCCTGTTAAGACAATTTTCTTGGCACATAGTGCATTTGTGTGGGCCTGTGCTGTCAGCACACTGGGTGCTCTTTGAATGGCCTCGCAGTTGTGAGTTAGGCAGCTGGACACCTGCTGTGATGTTCTAGGACCCCAGTTTTAGTATCCAGGGCTTAATCTCCAAGTTTCTGTTTTTCTTTCACATAGATGAATCTGGAATCACCCTCTTGTTAAGAGGGTTTGCTTGACTAAGAGGTTTACCTGCGTGACAGGAAGGCACAGAACAAATGCAATGACATCTGAAGCTAAAATACTCCAGATGTGCCCATGCTCACCTTCAGAGCACTTCCTTCATTGCTTGCAGAGATGGGGTGCATGAGGCTAGGGAGGTATGGACTCATCTTACCCACTCCTTGTTTTCCCAGGAGGTTTGCTGGATAATAGTTCTTCTTTCTTTGTTTTTGGTTTGGGGTTTTTTTCAGTGGGGTTTTTTTTGGTGGTGTTTTTGGCTTTTTTGGTTGTTTTTTTTGTTTGTTTGATTTTTCTTTTTTATGCTTTAACTACCAGCCTGAACATTAGGCTACTTATTTCTCGAATTTCATTCTGGATATATTCTTGTAAGACCTCATACATTGTATTACAAAGACATTAAATGCACAGTCTTTTGTGATATTTACACATAATGCTATTCTGGAAGCACAACAAAGTGTTCATTGTACCACAGATGGTTAAATGAGGAATGTGGTTCTTAATTTGAATAACATCTTTCAGCCTTGGTAGAGAATTGTGCTTACAAGGGGCGTGCTCTGGGACGAACCATCACAGCAGTCCTGACAGCAACTGTGGCTGAGCAGATGCAGCCCAGTCTGCACTTGCAGTTTGTTGCTGGGGCTTGTTGCCTTCAGTGCAGAAAACAGAACAACATTGGTTCCTCCCTTCTTCCCCAGCCTGGAGTCTGTTTCTGAAGGTAGCAAAGGGGAAGACGTAATCACTCCTGCCCTGCTGATGACTCAAAAGCAGAGGCTGACTTTCTAAGCTTACTATTTTGCATGTCCCTGCACAGACACAGCATGGCAGAGCTTGATGTGCTTTATCCTCAGTTTTCTAGGATGCAGAGAAGTGTGCTCCCTTTTCTCCTGCTGTTTTATGGATGAGGAGTTCAGCAGAGAAATCCACCCTGTCACTAACTATTTCTCCTGCATGAAGAGAAGCTCAGTGGAGCCAACAGGTCCACTGCAAACCCTGGCTGGGTCTTGGGGAGCATCTCCCTGCCTAGGCAGCCCCATGCTCCAGAGGCAGGGAGATATCCTGGCACAAGACTGCTCCATAGCTGTATTCACAGGTCATCTGCCTGGAGTTCAGGTTCCCATTGTTCCCATCCCAGTCCCTCTGCCTGGGTTAGCTAGTGATCTCTGTTACCTCCTTGCTACCATCTCAAGCACATGCTTGTGATCCCACTGCTCAGTGCATGATGTCACATGATGCTGTAAATGCTTAACTAGGCTTAACTGGATGGTTATGTGTTGGGTTTGATCTGCTAAAGCCTGTATTTGCAGCTGAAATCTCAAATAGTGTAAAAGTTATAAAGTGACTCATAAAATGACTTACATGACATCTATATAGACTTCAGCAGATATTTTCTACCCTTTTCATACCCAATCACGGATTAATTCATCAGTTTGATAAAATAAAAAGTAATTAATATATTTCTGTCATGTATCTCCTTGCAGTCAGAATGATAAAATATTCACAAGAGAGGTGGCTTGGAAACATGAATTTGATGAAGATTATTTGAAAAGAAAGAAACTTTAATTAAAGTCTAGAAAGGTCATTGAGTCCTACCATCAGATAATGGTGAAATTATAAAATGGATGGCAAATGTCCCCAAGAAGAACTGAAGCAGTGGTCTGGAACAAAGAAAGAGATACTATTAACAAAGTAAAACTGCACTTAGTGGAGGCATTGCTCTAACAGCCCAGAGAGCAAGGAGAAGTGGTCAGACAATTTGGATTGGCAGAAATAGATTTTTTTAACTGCTATTGAAAAAGTTAAACTTTTGGAGAAGAACATCTTATTTAGGTTTGTCTAAGTAATTTCACTGATTTTTTTTTTTCAGCTGCTTTGTGGTAAAGAAAGACCTTCTGGTGTCTCCAGAGGGAGTAAACCTGAATTGATTTGAAACCTTGTTCCTAAGGCTACCTGAAGGTGAGGACCAACTGACCCTGTTATTCCTGGATAAATACTCAGACCTAAAACTCAGAGTCAAAAGGTAATGGGCAATGGGCATCTGTGTGTCTTAGTCCCACTAGCTGAATGAGCTGTGTGTGCTTGGGAAGGGCTGTGGACTGGAACAATCATCCCAGGGTTAGAGCCCTGTTATATTAGAAGCTGTAAACACACAGTAAGCACATCTCTGCTCTTGCTATGACCACTCAATCTAACTACAGCTAGGAATGCAAACAGCAAAGATGCAGTGGCAGACATTTTAAATCAAGATGTCAATCTGGCCGCACATTTGGTTTCCTGGCCTAGCCTGCCATGTCATGCCAACAGGGAGGAGAATAAGAACTGGCAGCATCATTCTTTACTGGCAACAGTGTGTGCAGCTATGACTGGACCCACCTCAAAAAAGATACCCAGATCTAGAGATGCTGCAGAGATGAGGGAGTTCTGAACTGGTTTCCTTGTGACATGCCCCTGACCAGAGTGAGGTCTTCAGCTTGGCTGAGACTCTGGAAGACAGAGGCCATCAGCTATCCTCCAAGGATGACAGAGTGCTTATGACCATCTCTCCCAAGGCTGTCATTAGTGCTTTGTTATCCTGAGCATTAGTTTTTCATACTGTCAGGCCTAAACCCGTCATGATACAGTGTTAATCTAGTCTCTTTATTCTGTCCTCAGGAACATGAAAACCAAGGCATGACAACTACTACTAACCTTAGCCTACAACCAGAAACCTTTATTTTTGTGGAAGACCATGGCCAGAGACAAGAATAGAAAAATCAAGCAGCTGAGGAAGCCATGAGATCATAGTGAATACACCATTTTGGGTCCAAGAAACAGTCATGTCCAGCCTGTCCCATGGTTTACCTGTTATATTCCATGTTGCAGGGCTAGATGACTTGTTGCAATGCAATAACTGAGGAAAGAAATTGTGTAGCATCTGTGGGTATTATGAAGGTCCTGTATTCTTGCTGTCTGTTTTTGACGAAAAGAAGGTTTAAAATAAGCTCTGAAAACCTGGTGTATTTTTTATTTGCCTTAACATTATCACAGTGATTGCTGTCCTGTTCAGCATGGGCTGTTACACACAGCTTCCCCAGAAATCCCACTGCTGCCCACAGAGTGCTGTTCAGGTCTCAGTGTCACGGAAGGCCAGGCTCAGGGTTGCTCATGCAACCCTAATGCACCATGATCTCATCTTCACTTACCCTGTCACAGTCTATTTTTTCCACTAAAACCTATCGAGGTTAATGCAGTGAAGGGACAGTGCTCACTTACTATTGGAGATGCTTTGCTCCATATTGTTTCATGCACAGCCCTAGGCGTGAGCTGTTGTGCTCACTTTAAGCTCTCTCAGTTTTTTCTTGTGCCCATTGCTGTCAGGGGAGTGAATGGAGGACTGAAGAGATCTTGAGATCAGAGTTTTGCAAGGAGACTGAGTACCTGCCTGCAGTGTACCTGATTTGTACCTCACCTTTTTCAGTGTCCTGTGGCATACAGGAGAGTTCAGCCCTCATCACTAAGAGAATTCTGGGGACTGAGCCATGCTAAACACATCCTAAGTGGTGGGATCACACTGTGATTCCCAGCTAAACCAAATGGTTTATCTTATCTTTCCAGCCTTTAGGCACCTTTCTAACCTTGCAGCCAGAGAAGACAGTAAATGATGCCCTTTGCTGCCTAGCATTGACTCACACCTCAAGCACATTCATCATGGTGAAGAGTGCTATTGTGGAAGACATGCTTGGACTCCATGTGGCTACGTAATAAAACATGCCAACAAAATATATATATACCAAATGTCTTCCCAGGGTCTAATGCTTCACAAACCAAACAGCAGGGCACTTTGCAAAGGGAACCCATTGGTTTCAGCAGAGGATGGGTTTTTCTCAGAATCTGTCAGCCTTGATGTTGCCAACTATCAAACAACATCCTTGGCATCTGTCTGAGGCTCTCAGCAGGGATATGTGTGGTTTGAAGTGATGGTCTCAGACATTTAAATCACAGATATTTGTCCCACATCATAGATGAAAGCAGGTGAAGACAGGCAAAACTAAGTTGTGACACATGCTACCTGTCAGGGTGAGCTGAGTGAGACAAACTAGGTTTTGCCCCCAGTTATCCACATTGCCATGTGTCACCCCTCCTGGAGCAGGGCTGGCTGAACAGGCTGCAGCCATAACTCTCAGGGATTTATTTAATACTTTAAAGCATTAACAAAGTTGTCCAGCTTTTTTTTTTTTTTTTCTTTTCTTTTTTTTTTTGTATAACATGGTCTATAAAGTGGCAGATGAGACCTACACCCCATGCAGGAGTGCTGCTAGCTGTGGCTACTTCCACCACTGCAGTGGAACTGATCTATGCACCTCAGCTGGAGTCTTGATTATAAAATGGTCTTCAAATGTCACCAGTTGAGCTCTGCATCCCCTGACCCAGCATCCGCTCACCTTTTCAGTCATCTCTGCTTCAGCATTGCCTCTTTATCATAGTAAACTGCAAGACAAGCTAATTTGAATGTGCGGTGTTTTATTTGTATAGCTCGTGGATGAAAGATCAAAGGTGGGCTAATAGGGCTGCTCTTTTCCCTAACATTTTCATCATCCCTTTGGCTAGTCCAGATGTAAAAGACGGATGACAGCATAGGCCACACTCCCTTGGTTATCTTTTGGGCACACATTGGATGAACTGATGCAGACAAAAACCAGACCTACATGCCTCTTACTTTTTTTTTTTTCTTTTTGAATGAAAATTCTGCACTCAGGGAACAGGGATCTAACACAAGAGTTTGAATACAAATATGCATGTTTTCTATAGTAATTAGTTGAGTTTCTTTTGGTTTGTCTTTTATCCATTATCACACGTCTACTGTGTTTTCAAATAAGTTTCTTTGATTTACAGTGCATTATAGATTATAAAGCAAATAACTTCCCTTCCTTTTGCCTGTTTAAATTGGTTAATGTATTTAAACATTTTATCCTGCTGAAAAAGGGCTCTTGCAGTGGTGTCCTTTGGTGACTCACTGTTCATATACATACTCAAATTTCCCTTCATCACTTATAATACTCCATCATCAGAAATGGAATGATCTGGGTGCACATCTTTGCAAAAAAAAAATAAATAAATTTGAAGGCTGTTGCTTAAGGGATCTTTTTGTCATTTTAAGCTATGGCTAATGCTCTTAAAACAAACTTTACATTATTGAAATCTAAACCAAAACTTTAATTTCAGAATTAGAGGAGGATGTGATAGAAGTTTTGAGATTTTGAGGGAATAAAGTTGGAAATGAGCACATTTTGACTCCCTTCATCTGATGGGAGGAATAGAAACATTATATTTTACATATTTCAGAACATTCTAATTTGACTTTAGCTTTTAAAATGTTTTTAAAAATTGTTTTGCTGTAAATGAACAGCAACTACTGTTTATGATAGATACCCAAAGAAAATATAGGGCAACACAGGTGCAGGTGTTTCTCAGTGGTGTTAAGTGATTAATCTCCAGCAGAACAGGAGAATGTTGCAGTATTTCTCCCACATAGGAGTGGGGGGTCAATCCCCCCAAAAGGCATTTGCATCCTAAAGCACTTTATTTCAGTTGGGTCTGGTCTTAATCAAGAGGCCTTTGTGAGCACCGTGCATTAGCATATGTGCATGCCTGGGAACAGAATTGAGCTGGCAATTTGCATGTCCATGTGACAAAGTATGCAGGACTTGAAGAACTTCAAGTTGAGGGCTGCCAGCACCTGCCCAGGTAGAGAAGATCAACTTATCCTTTAGTATTTTAATGATCTGCTAATGGCTTTCAAGCACAGGAGATGACTGCACCTGGCCACCCAACTGCATATTTGCATTTCCAAGGAGTGAAGAGCTCTCCCTAGCCCGGAGAGAAAATTGGTGGAATTGCCTGCAGTTGAAGGTGAGTCAATGCATCCTTAAGGCAGTGACTAAAGGAAACTTGGAATTTAAGGAGGAGAAGCAACAGGCTGCACGGCCTTTATTTTTTTTCCTTTTATTTTCCTGTGAATACAAACTAAGAAATCTGGAAGGCCATCGTCTGAGCAAGCCCTTAGTGAGGTAAGTGTCTCCAGAGTGTTAACTCATCATGGTGAAGTTTCTTGATCAACAACCATATGCAATGCACTTTTTTTTCTTCTCTGGATGGATGTCTTTATGAACCTTTGAAAACTTATAGTCCACTTTGGATATAGTTATTATTTTTTTTTCCTTCTTGTTCTTCTTACACTTTAACCTAGACCGTGTTAAGTGTGATTTCAATGCGATGGCCTAAAATCGGGGTACTTATTTCTATGGTGGGGTGATTCTTCATGCTGTGCACCAATCTGCTCTGGCAGTGCTCTGAACCCAGTGTATTTGGAGAAATATGCAGGTGAGCTTGTA